>PVKA01031118.1:0-26606 GCA_004027165.1 Ctenomys sociabilis
GTTCTCTAATTCCATCTGTTTTTCTTCAAATGATTTCATTCTTTTTTGTCTGACTAGTTCCCTCCTCTCTCTCTCTCTAGAGAGGGAAAGAGATGATATATATCATTCATATCATTCATACACACACACACACACACACACACACACACACACACACACACACACACATATATACACATACTGACTTTAATTTCCTCAGTATACACTGAGGTATAGGACAGCTAATTAACATGATAGCTTAATTTTTACTTTTTTGTACTTTTTATTATTTTTAAAGAATACAAAATAGTGATAGAAGAAAACAGCATTATACATGATACAAGATTTCACTAATCAAAGTAATGGGTATCCAACAATAGTTGCTGTATTACATAATGCTATGTGTAAATTAGTTTTTCAGATTACCAGATATAAACATGTAAGTTTTGTTTTTTTAAAAAAACAATAATTAAGAAGTTATAAGAAATTCAAGAGAGGAAAAAAATCAGAGTAAAAATAAAAATTGTCAGCATTAACTGCTCCTTTCTTTTTTTATATTCATATAATTAGAATTATCAAAGCAGAAAGGAGTAGACAATAAATATTTAAAGATTTAAAATTTCTGAATTTAGTTCAACTTATAATACCACATGTCCAAGAAAAATGAACCTTTTGCACAAGAAATTTAAATAAAATCATACCAAGATACACAAAAATGAAATTGCCCAAAACTTACTATAAAGAAAAAAAAGGTTAAAGCATATACATAAAAAAATTAGTTATGGAAGAACAAAATTAAATAGCATCTTATTCCACATCAGAAAAAAAAAAAAAAGGGCCAAGTGTGTAAGAAACTAGACTAATTAAAAAGGACTGAAAGAAAAAAAAAATCTATTCTCTTTGAATTTTATACTTAGCAAACATACCTTTGAAAACTAAAAGTAAAATAATTTCTAGTTATACAAACTTGAAATATTTTCATATCTCCAGACAAAGCATATGGAAATAACAAAGAACACAATTCAAAAGGCATGAGAAGTTGCAGTATGCTCCTGAATGAACAATAAAGAGCTCTCAAAGTGACAGTTATGCAGGACTATATAAAATATATTCGATGAACTCTTATTTAAAAGGTCATTGAACATTTCTATGAAACAGTACCAATCTTATGTTGGGCTATACATGTATTTTTTTCATATATATGTGTATGTATGTGTGTATAAAGGACAGGGAAGTAACATAAAGTCAACAGAAAATAGAAATATACTTTTTTAAGTTTCTAATACTAGAAGATATCATACAATGTCTTTTAGATAAATTGTAACTCAAAGATATAGTATAAATCTTAAAACAAAAATTAAGATTAAGCATTATTCAGAAAATTAAATACTAATTAATTAAAAATTAAATGTTTTGGGCCAGGGAGATGGCTCAGTGTAATAAGTGCTTCCCTGGCAAGCACAAGGGTCTGAGTTCAATCCCTAGCTCTGCCAAAAATAAAACAAAAAACAAAAAAAAAAAAAAACCAAGAATTTCAGTTGGGATAGATAACGCTGTGCTTCTACATAATTCTATGAGAGGCAAGATTTGCACTAATGGTGGTTGGACAGGATATTATGCCGGCTTCTAGTACTATGGACACTAGGAAAATAACAAGGTAGAAAGTATTAATTATTGAATCTTTGATGTAATTCAAAGATATTGAATACAATATCTTTGTATAAAAAATAAGATACGTAACAGCTACACTCTCTTAATTTACTGTTAAGAGACATATGCTATAATAATGTCTGGAAGTATAATATCATGTATGCACCTTCTATGATACCAAAACATTATGAAAACAGTTTGCAATGTATTAATTTATCAAATCCATCTTGTCAAGGTATCTTAAAACTGTCTCATTGATATTTGTACTTCAATAAAACAAAATAAAAAAATGAAATGTTTCAAAACATTTGGACTAATAAAAAGTTTTCATGATAGTAAAGAAATACTAAGAATAAAACATAAGATAAGTGCTGGAGTGACAAATAAATGACCATGACTTCTGACAGTTTGACGATAGGGTATCACAGAAACTTCTAGTGTGTTGTAGACATGGATAATGACCATGACACTTACTGGTGGCCGGGTGTCACTTCTGGGACTGAGCTACAGCTATTTCCTTGAAATGCACCCTGTAGTACCACATGCAATCTTGACCGATAGGGTACAAGAGAAGTCCATTTGTAGAGTGTTCTGATGGAAATATTTTGCTGCTCTACACAAAAGAATAACTGAAAGACTATTATTGTATACCTCTTATTCTCCTGTGTTTGTTTGCCCTGTTTGGTGGGTTCTTTCTATTCTCGTTTATGAGGTTGTGATCATTTTGTTCCCTCTCTAGAACATCATTTAGTAGTCTGTGTAGGCTTGGCTTTGTCATCATGAAATTCTTTATTGTTCTTTGTCATGGTAATATTTTTCTTTTCCATTATACTTGAAAGAGAGTTTTGCAGGATATATCAGTCTGGGTTGGAATTTGCTTTCTTGCAAGACTTAAAGTACTGTGCTCCATGATATGATGTTCTTGACTTGATGGTTTGTGAGAAATCTGCCGTTATCCTGATGGGTTTTCCTTTAAATGTGATCTGTTTCTTTTTTTTATGGCTTTTAGCATACTCTTCCTGTGCTGAATCTCTGGGATCTTGATTATTACATGTCTGGGAGTGGTTTTAATTGGGTTGATGTTATTTGGAGTTCTATATGCTTCTGTTACTGAATGTCAGATTGTTGCCCCATATTTGGGAAGTTTTCTGCTATTACTTCTGTCCATATTCTATCATTTGTATTGTCTCCTTCCTTCTCATTGATGCCTATTAGTTTTACATTGTTCATCATTGCATCGTCTTGCAGGTGTTGGATTATTTTTTCTTGCATCCTAGTTGCTTTTAAGAGATCTTTGCTTACTTTTTCACTAGGTGCAATGGTGTCTTTAAGGTCAGAGAGTCTATTTTCACTTTCACTCAAATGGATTTGCCAGCTTGTGATTGAGGTTTCAATTTCCTGTACATCACTTTGGATGTTTCATACATTCTATTTCTTTCCTATGTTGCTTATTAGGGGATCCAGCCTTTCTATATTCTGCTCTATTTCTTTTTTTATCAGTGCATTCTTTAGAAGCACTTAGTACTTCTTTGATTATAGTTATCACTAAATCACTATATTTAAAAATACTTAAAAATACTTTACTTCAGAAATTATTTTGGATCTGATTTCTTCTATATCTTTCTGCAGTTGTTTCTTTACTTCCAGTGCTATTATTTCAGAGATTTCAGGTGTGTGATTTCCAATTTCCTCTATGCTAGTGTCATCTGCATTTGTACCGGGAGGACACGGGGCCTGATACTGTTTTTTGTTCCTTCTCTTTGTCATTTTGTGTACCACTGATTTTTGACCTTTGCTGTAGAGCTTAGATAGAGTTATTACCTTAGCACCAGGTCAGATCTATGAAGTTCAGACTCCTCCAGGTGGGTGTGGTTTCAGTCTAACTGCTGTGCTCCACTTCTTCCTGCTGCAGCCTTGCAGGTGAACTCTGTGTCACACTAGCAAGATGTTCTGCTCCTGAACCAGCTGCGTGGGTCTCTGGCCTCTAGAATCTTTGCAGGGAGTTTTGCTGAAGGGTTCCACGCTGGATCTATGGTCTGGGTCAATTCAGGGTCTAGCAGGCCTAAGCAGTCTCACTTGCATGACTGGCCTGTGCTCTGGGTCGCTTCAGGTTCTGGTGGCACCTGGCAATCTCACTCACATGCAGGGCCTGTGCTCTGGGTTGATTCAGGCCTGGGCGGAACTGGGTGGTCTCCTTAATTTTTACTTTTTAAAAGAAGCTCCAACACTGATTTCCATAGTTGCTGTACTAATTTAAACAGCATATAAAGCCACTTTTCTCCTGCGTCCTTATCACCATTAATTATTTTTTATAGTCTTGATGATAGCTATGAAGAGTGGGGTGAGATGCAATTTCAAAGCAGTTTTGTCTTATACTCAAGTCTAATCTACTTTGAGTTGATTTTTGCATGGGGTGAGAGATAGAAATCTTTGTCTTCTACATGTGTATAGCCAGTTTTCCTGTTTTCTTTTCTTTTCTTTTTTTTTTGGTGGAACCAGGGATGGATCTCAGGCCCTTCCTTGTGCTTGCCAGGGAAATGCTTATTCCACTATCTCTCCATCCCCCAGTTTTCCTATTTTAAAGAGGCTATCTTTCATCTAATGTATGTTTTGGTGCCTGTCAAGAATCAGATAGCTCTGGCTGTGTAGGTTCATTTTCTGGGTCGTCTTCTTTCCAATGGACTGTTTTTATGACACTATTATGCTACATATTATTATATATATGAATTATATATTAATATATAATATGTAATATGAAATATGTAACATAACATATATATATATATATATATATATTATTATAGCTCTTATATATCTTATAGTGGGATGCTGTCATGTCATCCTGAATTGTTATTTTTGCAGATGACTGATTTTGCTAGTTAGGTCCTTTTGTGCTATTATATAACTTTAGAATTGTTTTTGAGTTCTGTGAAAAATGTCCTAGATATTTTGATGGGTTACTTTCATAGTTTGTTGAAAAGAACTTAGCCATTAATCTTACTATGTCTTTGTTCAGAGCAGTTTTCTTCTGCTAGTTCTAATTTTTTCCTTTGAAACTGGCTGTCAGTGGCATTGTGTGTCTAATAGTGATTTGGGTGAGTGTTTATTCTACTTGGGACTCACTGAGTCTCTTGGATCTGTTAATATTTTCAACCAAATTTGTGATGTTTCTAACCATTATTTCTTCAGTTTTTTTTTTTTTTTCTTTTCTTCTTTTTCCTCTTCACCTTCCTTTGGCAACTCCAATTATACTATGTTGGACTGACAGAGACCCACAGTGGCTGCCAAGGCAGAGTTTCAACTTGACAGACAGCCCCCACCCCCATCCAGGCCTGGACTGGTAAAGTACACTTTTGGGTGTGGCTGGGTGAGTCAGTGGGGGCAGAGCTTGCAGTCTATGCCTGTTCTCCTACTTCCTTATCTCTGGTGCTGTTTGTCTGCTCAACTCCCTGCTGACTATGAACTAAACATCTTTCCTCTGCTAGGCTCTCCGGATACGATATCCCTGCTTTGGAGCCAGTTGACTAGGGATTCAAACTACCAGTCCAGTTGATAATGTATACCTTTCCTATTTTAAATTGGACCAAGTTATGTCCACAAACAGGAAAGCTAATGCACCCACAAATCTCTTCAATATTTTTAACTGGTTTTTGTAAGAAATAATTTTTTTTTTTTGCGGTACTGGGAATTGAACTCAGGACCCTGAACTTGCCAGGCAGGAGCTTATTCTACTGAGCTATCTCCCCTGTAAGAAATAATTTTTAGCCAATCAGATTTAAAAAAATTTCTTCAACATATTTATAACAGCTGGCATGAAGCCTGTTCTTGCTAAGTCCAACAACAGGATCCACTGAGAGATTCCACTAACAGTTTCTCCTTTGTCTCCCTAATCCTTGCCTCACACACACAGACCATACATTCATGGGTGTTGGTTGAAAACTGAACTTTTTAGATAATACTGCCGTTACACTGCTCTTTTTTTTTCACCCTGTATTTTAGGACAGGGTGTACAGGGTCTCACTATGTAGATCAGACTCATAGTGATCCTCCTGTTTTCAGCCTCCCAAGTGCTATTACAGGTCCGTGCCACCACGCCCAGTCTCAACGGCCCTCTCAGCAAGCTCCATGCACAGGCAGGGCTGGCTTGGCATGGCAGGGTTCGAATCCCAGCATCTCGGCACACCAGAGATGAACTCAGGACCTTGTACTTGCCAGGAAAGCACTTATTCCACTGAGCTATCCACCTAGCCCCACATTTGTTCTTTTGAAGATGAGGATGATGATGATTTTCTTACAAGTAGGCAATTAATCTGTTCCTCCTATAACATGCAGCAGCTGGGGCCCTAGGGAATTCTCCTGTGCCTAAATAATCTGAGAATTAGTCCAGATTTAGGAAGAAGTAGGGTTCACTTTCTTTGTGGCCTTCTTGCTGCTGCAGAATCCCTTCTAGTTTCCAGCAATGGGAAATTGCCCTCTGACACTTCAAATAATGTCTTCAGTTTCCTGTTGTTCAACTTGATATACAAGATTCAAATGTCTAGTTCCAAATATATATGTATATTTACAGAGTAAGTTTTCTCAGATCTCTGTCTGCTTCTTCATCGAGTTTCATGGGATTGTTCCTATACCCCATGTGGTCTGTTGGCTGTCAGGTACAGGTCTGGTAAGATTTTATATTTAAAAGTCTCATTTTTTTAATGTGGTTCTCTTATTGCCAGCATTTTTCATTAGATTTTAATTGCTTTCTTAAACTCTGATCATGGGTATCTTATGCCCATTTGAACCTATTGTTTTCTGAAGCCATAAGTTGTGAGAATTGGAAGAATAATCAGGTCAGTTTTTACCTAACAATTCTTATTTCTTTCTTTTCTGGTTTGAATGCTTTCAGTATAGAAAAAAATTATCCAGTTTTTATAATTGTTTTCCATGGGAGGGTTCTTGTAATATCTTCAAAAAAATTTTCATTATTGGAGATCTATCCTTAAGTTTTTAGAGATAAGGAAATAAAGATTAAAAAGTTACAGAGCAAATAAGTGCTTAGAAATGATTATGCTTTATTGAACTATGTTAAAGTAGATGGAAATACAAGATTTTTTATAGCCAGGGAGATGGCTCAGTAAAATAAGCACTTGCCTGGCAAGCACAAGGGCCCAAGTTTAATCCCAGATCCAGACAAAAAAAGAAAAAAAAAAAAGGATTTCTTATAAAGTTGTTGCCAGTATTATAACTTAAATTACTACTTTCATGTTTTATATTTAAGGATAAATATTATCTTTTGGCAACCTTCAACATTTACATCAAAATAAACAGAAAATTAAGCCACAAACATCCCATTATTTTTGAAATAGAAAGTACCTTATTTAACATTTGGTCCTGAAGATCTTCAGTCACTTTTGTTAACTCTTCTACTTTTGCTACTGCAACTCTCAGATCTGACTTGGTTTGTCTAAAAAAAAAAGAAGATGGGTTAATGAACACTGTTCTCAAAAGCCATAAAAATAAAAATCAGAAATCCAAACTTAATAAATCATTATTTAAATGCACCTAAAATTGGTTCTAAAATTCTGAAATGTTTACCAAAAGGTATGTTACAAAGAGTAAAGAAGAAAAAAAATAAAACCAATATTTAATATTAACAGTAAGTTGGATAAACTAAGTGTTTATCAGTCAGTTTTTTTAATACAGAGTGACCAAACATTCCATATTTGTTGTGAATTTTTATAAGATAACAGGAAATAGAAAATGAAACCCAGATCAAATTTATTCAATAATTTTCCTACATATGGAATATCATAAAATTACAATACCAAATGTAATGTTATAATCTGTATAGTAGTATCTAGTCTCTGTGAATTCTTTGTGTATTATTATTTTTCTTTGAACAACGTAATTTATAGAACCATGTTGGCCTTTATTTTTCCTGTGGGTGGCATAATTTCAAGAAAATGTCTACTAGTCACTAAAGGTAATGGAAAAGATGTAATGATGGATATCTTGGTTGGTATTTTTTCTACCCTGTATTTTTCAATTATTTGGTGTATTACATATAATTTAAATTGTAAATGACTTTTTGAGCCTTATTATTTTGGATAAATAAAAAATGAGTTCAAATTGTGTGGTCTAGAAGGTGCATAAGTATTTTATAACAATGTTTTTTCCTTACTTTTGATTATAGGATACTGTTATGATTTGTGTCCAGATGTCAGCCCAAAGTCTCATGAAGTCATAAGGTAGACTTCTAGTTCTTGGTTGCTTCATGGTTCAGTGCTTGGATTACAATTGTGAACGCTATGCTGGCCCTGAGGTGGAAAGCCTGCATACAACATAAAGGAGGGAAGGAGAATGCTCTGCTCCTCCCCTTTTGCTCTTGCTGCTTTTGCTGCTTTCCGCTGCCATGAACTGCTGCCCTCTGCCATGTGCCACTCTGCCTCAGAGCCAGCCAAGTATGGGCTGAAATGCTCACAAACTGTGTGCTAAATAAACCCTTCCTTTCTTGGCTTTGGGTGTCAGGTATTTTGTTGCAGCAATGCAAGAAAAGGAATCAAGACATCTCCCTGTTAATGTTGGTCAACTCTGTCAATACCACCCATAGAATTATTATAATTACTAACCACTACTGGTATTATTTTAGTTTCATTTCTTTTTTTCAATTTCTATCATTTTTGTATTATGAACAGGACAAGTGTCTTTCAATTTTATTAGACTTTCCCTAATATGCTAATATTTTTTCCTTTTCTAGTTTTTTCTTTTGCAGGTCTTTTGGCACTTCCTTCCTATTCAGTCTCAGTGTCCCAAATGTGTCTGCTTTATATTGTAAGAGTGTCACTGAGTTCTGGATAAGTATAAAAATTCTATCTAATGTACTTATAATAAGACATTTTACAGATTATGGCATAAAAATTATAGCTTTTTATGAATGCAATAAATACAAATTAGTAAAATAAAATTAGAACTTATTAGATTTCACTAGAAACATCAAAGCAAATACAATGTTCTAAATAAAACTACATACGAAAATAGTTGATATAAAACAAACAAATAGACATATGATTAAATTTTTGCACAAACAAGAAATGACTCTTTGAAACAACACCTACTTGAGTAACACTCAGAATAGTATATAAATAAATGCACTGCTGGGTAAGCTGTTAAATGGTTAAGATACAAACTGTGCAAAAATATTTTCTTGAAGCAAAGAACTTCCATCTTCAGAAATTACCTAGCAAGTATTTCAGTATACTATGTAGAATAGTTATATTTATTGCCTTTTTTTTTATGGTGGAACCAAGGATTGAACTCAGGCCCTCGTGCTTGCCAGGGAAGCGCTTATTGCTTATTCCACTGAGACATCTCACCAGCCCAGAATAGTTATATATATGTATCTATATCTATAAATAATTTCTTGAACTTGTAGTTAGAAACATATTGTTGACTGTCCATTCTACTTTTATCATTCCTTGAACACTAGAGTATATATTTCATAACTCATCATAATAAATTAAACATTTATCAAATGGCACTGTATTTCTTTTCTCAGAGATTGTCCCATTATAACAGTATAACACAACAAAAATAGACAAATATTGATGTTCTAAAAATATCAAATAAGTTCCAACCTCTTGATCGCTCTGAAGAAAAGACTATAAGACTAGGATAGAGAAAAGATTTTAGTTTACTAATTATTCACTAAGTGTGGACCTAGATCACTTTGATTATCTATAGAACATATTTTTAGGAAAAAAGCAATTTTACCTTAAGAACTATCCCATTATATTATGTTTTATAAATGTATTAAAATCATATTAGTACCATTCAACTCACAGAAATTACAAGTAAATTTACAAGTAAGTGCTAATTCATTTCCTTCTGACTCTTTAGCAGTATTTATGACATTATTTATTAGCATGAAATAGAAAAAATGAAATAATAGCTAATGATGCTAGGTAGTTATTAAGTGTTGGGAACTATTATTATATTTAAATAGAATCTTCCATCATATACTGTCTACCAAAACATGGTCCTCATGATATTTTAAGATTGAACATTTTAAAAATGCTTTTTGCTTTAAATAAATTGATTATAAGAATTATAAAATAAAAAGATTTTTTCGCTTGACAAAAGATTCACCAAGTGAAAAAAAAAAATCAAACCCATACTTTTTTATTTTTGTGACAAGATCTCGTCATTTGGTTCCAGCTGGTCTTGAGCTCACTCTGCGCTCAGGCTGGCCCTGAGCTATCAGCCTCAGTGACCCTCCTGCCTCAGCCTCCAGAGCTGCTAATACAGGATGCACTTCTACATCTGTAAAATTATCTTTAATTATGGAGGTAATTTCCAGAGCACACCTACTATATAACTTAATAAATTAAACTATCAGTTATAAAATATTTTAAAAGGAAGCTCTTAAGGAATAAGTTTTTCTTTTTTTTAAAAGAAATATGTTATTTATGTGGTGAAGATAGAGCTGAGAAAAACTCTATTTTTTATTTTTATCCTTTGGTGGAACTAGGGATTGAACCCAGGCCCTTGTGCTTGCCAGGGAAGTGCTTATTCTACTCAGGTATCTCCCTGATCCCCCAGAAAACTCTTCCCCTGCCCCAGAAAACTCTTAATACTCGATTCAGTACTTCATTTTCTTACCTTTAGAAAAAATAATATTGCTTTTTCTAAGTCAAAATAATGTCCACTCAGGTGGACTATACACTATAAGTAAAGGTAAACTGATAGCTTAATTGATTCTCAACGAAACAATTTCGTTGAGACACAGAGGAAGTGAAATGAGAGTCAGGAATCCAGTGCGGTCAGTAATTAGTGACGCAGTTCCCTTGATCGCAGTGTCTCAAAGGCCTCATGTCTAAATAGGAGACCTACGAAGGCCAAAATTCTGTAATAATTTTTTTCCTGATTTCCATCCAACTTTTCTAAAGAGTCAACTTACAGACTATCTCTGATCATGTATTCTATTTCCATTTCTATGGCTCAGTCTTTAGCTCCAGCACTGCTTCTTGGAACTACTTTTAAAATTCTCTATAACACATCTTAGCTGGAAAACATAGTTATCTAGTAATAAAAATTCCCATTAAAAAAACAATTCTTGGTCTTCCAGTCAAATTGGAAAAAGTTTTAATTTCATGTTTTTGCCATACTTCTCCACATGACATATAAGACCAGTTGTCACCTAGTCTCTCGACTCTTAGAAATTTCTTCCCATGTAATTCATGTTCATGTATAAGCAAATACTAACCCATTACTTCATAAAACATTGTTTTCACTTATTTGACTCGATGAATCTTTTTCTGACAAATTTCTTAAGTATGACCTACTTCAAGACTTCCCATTTCAAATCTTCACTTGCTACTCTAAAAAAAGAGCCTATAATTACAATCTTTATTATACATAATATATTGTACATTATTAACTCATACTCTTGCAATTAATACTATATGGGTTCTTCCTTGTAGAATTATGAGCTCGTAAAAACAGAATGTAAGATAATAATGCAAAGATCAAGCCTTGTTAATTTTTAACCCTCAAAAGATAACACCATTCTTATGACATAGTAGATAAGAAAGTATATCATGGTGGTACACAACTGTAATCACAGAACTTGGGAAGATCACTGCAAGTTCGAGACCAGCCATGCCACAAAGTGAGTTCAAGGCCAGCCTGAACTGCGTTGCAAGACCCTGTCCCAAAAAAGACAGAAAGAAAATGTATCATGAATGAACTTAAGAGTAAAAGGAAAAGAAGAGAACAGCATACTGCTGCTCATAGGCACAACTATATCTTGATATTTTATTTACATTTTATATATTCAAGTTAACTATTCATGGGTGGAAAACCTACAATAATAACTATCATAAACCAGTCTTCCAAATAATTATCTCATGTTTCTTTGAATAGGAATCTTCTACTATAGCAATCTCTTATAAAATAAGTACTGGATTTAGGCCTAAATTGTAAAAGGGAAAGTATTCATTGCTGGGAAAGTAGCTCAGTGGTGCAAAGCTTGTGTAAAGCCCTAGGTTCAATCTCCAGTAGTACCGCAAACAAACCAAGACAAATACAGAAAGAAAAATAGTATAAACACAAATAGTATGGGGTTTTCCTGAGAGGGAATAAGTAGCAGTGTTACATAATCATTCCCACATTATTCTAGGATGGTTAGACAATAAGTAAACAGGGTTTTATATTTAGTTCATACATAAAACATTGAAATAAAAATTCTAGTATAAAAATCAGAAGGCCTATTTACCTTATAAAAGCTTGGGCTTTCCAAGTCTTAGTATTAATATCTGCTAAATGGAAATAAAAATAATTTTTTGATATAGCTCACAGAATTATCCTAAAGTTCAAATAAACTAACATATATTAAAGCACTTCATAAATTTACCTGTAGTTTATGCAAATATAGCTATTGTTTAGATTATCATACAGCTTATTTATAGCTGCACAAGAAAGCTCTGGTGATACCTGAATGTCTGGCACTATTACTACTAAATAAGCAGTGAGATTTATGATGTTGTGTTTAAAGTCTGAATGTCTGCTGGAAACTTCTAAAGCTTAACGTTTGCTGATGATTTTTAGCTGGCAAAATGAGACAGCCAGGCTAGGCTATGTG
This sequence comes from Ctenomys sociabilis, assembly GCA_004027165.1. Taxonomy (NCBI): domain Eukaryota; kingdom Metazoa; phylum Chordata; class Mammalia; order Rodentia; family Ctenomyidae; genus Ctenomys; species Ctenomys sociabilis. Next base: position 12,251 of record PVKA01031118.1, read on the forward strand.
ACTGTGGTTTAGGGGGTTGATAGGAACTTCTTCCTGGAGTTCTCCTAAACCCAGGATTCATTACACGGATCTGGAGACAAAGCATGTCTATGTATGAATACATATTGCGGGTTGCTTAGATCCCTTCTGCTGGCTTATGTTCTTTGCTGCATAACATCATTTGCCTTTAAATAAAAGCTTTATTATGTAATTATGTTCTGTGCAGCCTTGTGATACTTTAACAAATGTATGAATTTGTGAAATCTTTAAAGGAACCAGGAAGAATAATCCTGATTTTATTTTATGAAGGAATTTTAATGAATATTTTACATACAAATGTTTTTGATACATCTGTTTTATATGTAATTTTATGAAAACTAAAAGGCTTATGATTTAGAAAACAACTTGATAAAGTAAAACTATTACTACATAATATTTTTCTCCAAATAAAAATTTTTAAAGTATATTATTTCATTTTTAGATATGCTCCCTTTTATTCAATTTTAAGTCTATGATTTTTTTCATTAGTTCCAATTTTCACTTCTTATAACGTCAAAGAGATTTATATTAATCTTTAGAAAACAAAATTTTACTGTGGGGCAGTCTACCCCACCATCAAAGAACACAGGCGAAGCCGGGCGTGGTGGCGCATGCTTGTAATCCCAGCACTCGGGAGGCTGAGGCAGGAGGATTGTTGTGAGTTCGAGACCAGCCTGAGCTACAAAGTGAGCTTAAAGCCAGCCTGAACTGCATAGCGAGACCCTGTCTCAAAAAGACAAAAAAAAAAAAAAAAAAAAAAAAAAAAAAAAAAAAAAAGAACACAGGTGGCTATTAGACAGCTACGGGGACCCGGTGAGTGAGGCCTATGCCCACTGCTGGTGCATTGGCTTGGTGGATCTGTGGCGGCCTATCCCATGACTGCAGAATGAAGGCAGACAGTGGATAGCTATGGGGACCCAGTGAGTCTAGCCCATGTCTATTACCACTATGGAAGTGTATTGAGCTTTAGCAGGCCACTCCTGGATCCAGGGAGCCTTGATGAGTCCTACCCTTATACCATATCACCACAGGAGCCTTGTTGACCCAGCCACGCTCCTCTCCCATTGTTGCTGAGTCAGGGTACATATAGGGAGCTTAAAAAATATAAAAGAAAGGAGCAAAAGGCAATCTCAGACCTCCAGCCCATCTAGAACAAATACAGGAGACTAGGACATAGAAGAACTTGGAAGTCAAACACCTGAAATTTCTGAAATGATAGCAACTGAAGTAAAGAAACAACTATATAAAGCTATAGAAAAAATATTAGACCAGAGGTAATTTCTCAGGTAAAAAAGGAAATAACAATAATCATGCGAGAATTGTTCAGAATATCTAAAGAAGACATAGATAATAAAGAACATAAATGTAATTGAGACATTGAACGAACAATATAAGAAAAATTAGAATGAATGAAACAGATTCAAACAGATATCTAAGAAATTAAGAATTCTACTAAAAGCTGCTTGAATGAAGCTAGAGATATATTTTCAGACCTTGAAGACAATATTGCACCTAGTGAATACCAAAACAAAGCTATCTTAAAAAATAAGTCATCAGGAAATGACAATTCAGCAGCTACAAGATGATATAAAGAAAAACAATATAAGAATAATAGGTGTCAATGAAACAGCAGGAGTCAGCAGAAACCACATAAAAAGACTATTTGCAGAAGTAGTAATAGAACATTTCCAAACATAGGAAAAGAATCTTACATACGGGTAAGGCATATACAACTCCAATTACCTGAAAACAAAAACAAATCTACTCCTAGAAACATAATAATCAAGATTCCAGAAATTCGAGAACTGAATATTAAAAGCTGTTAGAGGGCCAGGGAAAAGCCTCAATGGAAAAAAAAAAAAAGCTGTTAGAAGAAACAGATCAACTATAATAGAAAGACTATCAGAAATAAAACAAATTCCAATGCAGATTGATGTATCCTGCAAAACTATTTATCAAATTTAATGGATAAAGATACTTCCATGACAAAGAACTGAAGAAATTCATGACTACCAAACCAACCCTACAAAGAGTATTGATGTATATTCTACAAAGAAAAGGAAACAAATAAAAAAGAACTGATTCTTTGAAAGAATAAATAGAATTGACAAACCTCTGGCCACCATTAAAAAGAAAAAAGGGAAAAAAAATTCAAATTCATGTAATAAGGAATGTAAAGGGCAAAATCACTACAGACCCTATAGAAATTCAGAAGATCATCAATAACTACTTCTAAAATCTTCACTCTCACAGATGGAAAACACAGAAGAAATGGATAAATTTCTACATGCATATGAATTGCCAAAGCAGAATCAAGAAAATATGAAAATTTTAAAGAACCCAATATCAGGGAATGAAACTGAAAATGCAATAAAAAACCTATATACAAGGAAAAGCCCAGGTCCTGATGGATTTACAGCTGAAATCTTCAGGAAATTTTGAGAATTAATGCCAAGTCTTCTCATTGAACTTGAAAGGGAAGTAATTCTTTGAAACTGATTCTTGGATGCCAGTATTACTCTGATATTCAAATCAGGGAAAAGACCCAACCAAAAACCAGAACTACAGACCAATCTAATGAACATAGATGCAAAAATCCTCGCAAACAGAATGCAGCAAATCAAGATTATACATCATGATGAAGAGGGATTTATCCCAGGAATGCAGGGATGGTCCAATTTATGCAAATCCATAAATGCAATACACCACATCAACAGAACCAAAGGAAAAAAAAAATCACATGATCATTTGAATAGATGCAGAAAAAGCTTTTGACAAAGTCCAACACTCACTCATGATAAAAACCCTGCATAAATTTGGAATACATGGTCTTTACCCAATCTATTACCAAACAACAACAAATAAACAAACAAAAAAACCCATCCACCTATGACAAAGCAACAGCAATGCCACACTACTAAGTAGACAAAAACTGAAAGCCTTCACTTTAAAATCAGGAACAAAATAAGAATGTCCACTATCAACACTCTTATTTAATACAGTTCTGGAAATATTAAGCAAAGCAATGAGACGAGAGAAAAAAATAACTGGAAAGGAAAAAGAGGAATTATTATTTTCAGATGGCATGATACTCCACATAGAAGAACCAAAAACACCACCAAGAGATTTGCAGATTTAATAATCAAATTCAGTAGTATAGCAGGATACATACTCAACACTCAAAAATCAGTAGCATTTCTATACATAACGAATGCACTGAGCAAGAAATTTGTGAAACCATGCCTTTAACAGTAACATTCAAAAAAACGAAATTCTTAGGAATCAATCTCACAAAGGAAGTTAAAATTATACAGTTAAAATTAAAGTACTATGAGAAAAGAGGTTGAAGAGGATTTCAGAAAACGGAAAAATATTCCTTATTTCTTGACAGAAGAACCACAATTGTGAAAATGGTCATCTTCCCAAAATTGTGATATAGATTGAATGGAATCTTGATTATACCTCACAGAGCTAGAGAAAAAAATTTCTAAAATTCATCTGCAACCAGAAGAGATCTATAATAGCAAAAGCAATCCTGGGCAACAAAGAAAGGGCAGGAGGTATCACAATCCCCAATCTGAAATTATACTACAAAATTGCTGTGACAAAATCAGCATGGTACTGGCTAAAAACAGACCTGGGGAACAATAGAACAAATTAGAAGATACAGACAGAAGTACAAACACACTCAGCTACCTTCTCTTTGACAAAGAGGCAAAACATATTCACTGAAGATAACCTCTTGAACAAATGGTGTCAAAAAAACTGGCTTTCCATATGTTGAAAGCTATAATTAGACCCATGTGTATCACTATTCACTGACCTACAGTCAGAATAGATCACAGATTTGTTTGTTTATTTGATACAGAATCTCACTACACAGCTCAGGCTCATAGAAATTCTCTGTCATCCTCCCCAAAGCTGGAATTACAGGTGTGGATCACCATGTCAAATTTCAGTGCCTGATGTGGTTCTGGGGATCAAACCTAGTACTTATCAGGCAGGAGCTTAGACCGCTGAGCTATCTCCTTGGCTGTGGATCATGGATTAAATGCTAAAACAAAAACACTAAATCTTCTGAATGAAAAAGTAGGTAGAAATCTTAAAAGGACATAGGAGTAGAGTTTATGAACATAAACCAAACTTTATAGGAAATATTTCAAAGAATCAACAACTGGGATCTCATATTTTTGAAAAGTTTCTGTTCATCAAAAGACATCACCAACAAAGTAAAAAGAAAACCCATTAATTGGGGAAATATTATAGCCAACTATCCCTCAGACAAAGAACATGTAAAGAATTAAAAAAATCAGGTCTCCAAAACTCAAAGACTCAACCCAAAAATGGGCATCTAGATGATACAGATTTCTCAGGCAAGTAAATATATAAAATGGCAAATAAATATATGAAAAAAGGTCAACATTGCTTGCTGGTCATTCAAGAAATGAAAACTAGAACAACAATGAGACTCTCACACCAGAAAGAGTGGCTATCATCAAAAAGTCAATAACAACTGCTAGAGAGGCTGTGGGGAAAAAGGAACCCTTCTCCAGTGTTGGGAGTGTAGACAACCATAGTGGAGATTTCTCAAAAAGCTAGATTGGAGGTCCCATTTAACCTTCTTCAAATGAACTGAAAACATAATACAACAGTGATATATGTATAACAATGTTTATAGAAGGGAAATTTGTCATACATAAATGTTGGAAAAAACACAATTGTCCATCACCTGAACAATGGATAAGGATATGGTATTTTACAACAGAGTTATTACTCAGCTCTCAAAAAGGATAAATTGAAGGCTTTTATAGGTAAATGGATGCAACTAGAGGACTGTTTTTAAATGAAATAAATCAGAATGACATGTGCAAATATCATATTGTCTTGCTAGTGTAACAACCTGAAACTAAATAAAATCTGTACAATAGATATCGTGAATTGGAAAGAATATGTTCAAAGGGAAGGAAAAACTGGCATGAGGAAAAGAGCAGGAAAGGAAGGGAAGAAGGGGAAGAGATACATTTATGTATGTATGCAGGATTGCTTGGATATTTATACTGCTGACTTGTGCTGGTCTACTGAGAGAGCAGTTAAAGCTTGATATTTTTCTCCTTTTTCACTTCTTACAACTTTTTAGAATCAGTTTTGCATGATTATATCTGATACTGTAAACAACTAACTTGAAGAGAACACTATGCAAATATAACAGCTGTTGAATTCCTAGCATTTTGTTTAATGAAGCTCTGTATCATTTCTAATGTTTTTTACTATTTAATATTTTCTTTACAAAATATTTCCTCTGATAAACAAAGCACAATGAAGTATAACAAAAAGGATAAAATTAATTGTTTTATATTTCTCCTTAGAAATGTAAATACTTTAATTACCCATATACTTTTGAGATTTAACATCAAACAAATTAGTTTATTTCAAGACAAATTTTCATCTCTTCTTCCTGCACTCTTGCATCGCATCATAACAGACAGATTTGCACTAAAAGATGTTAACTAGGGATCCAGCTTTTAAGCTACACTGATTTTTAGGTTTGTTTTCATCACCAATAATCTCAATGTTTCAATGTGTGACAGTCATTTAATTTTTTATGCTTAGTGCTTTCGGTATGTATCAAGTCAATTCCAGAAATTTTTGTATTTTTCAAATAAAAGCAATTAAGATAAATAAAACTTAGTTCGTATTGACATGATATTCATTTTTTACTATTTAAAAGCAAAAATGCCCATGTGAGGTCTTTTAATAAGTACTTTTTATAATTAGCAGTATAATAAAGCCAATTTATATTTAAAAATTTAAGAAAGTTCTCAACCATAATTTTACACAAAGTTAAAAAAATGATTTTAGACAAATTATAAATTTGTAAAATTATTACTGCCTAGAAACTGAATTAGGGGTTAAAATGGCAAAAGTTTGATTTTTATTTTTTTCTTTGCTAATCTTTACTGTCTAAGGATCAAGACTATGCAAAGGTCAGAAGTCTTAAACCACTTTAAAAGCAACGGATATTAATAATGTATACACCGAGCAAGAAAAACTTAAAAAAACTAGTTCTTTAGTCTTTAAGAGTTCATTTGTTTACAGTTTCCACACAATTTAATTAAATTTGGTTAAGGTGATTCAAAATATTTTGTCAGAATATAATTTTATCTAATACTAGTACTACTTCTTTAAGGTTTCTATGTATGAGTGAGGTTATTCCCACTGTAAGTGCTCATGCATTTTGCCACTATCTAGGGAAAGGCTTTATATGGAACTTATACAGAATATGTGTCCTCTCTGCTTTTTAGAATCTCTACAGGTGATTGTAGTTTACAACCACTATCTTAGATTTTACAAAATAATATAGCATTGTAGTATCATTTTTGTGAACAATTATTTAAATATTTTGGGGTTATTAAAGTTTTGCAAACACTGGCACAATGGAGAAAATATTAATTCACAACTGTTATTAACCTGCTATCCAGCTCTCTTGTAAAATGGACACAGAGATCAGCAGACACAAGGGTAAAGTAAAAAGAATTAAGATGTGTTACAGACATGTAACAACTCCCCATGATGATTGTAGTCACTGTACTGCAAACATGTAGTAACAATTTTAAAATTAATATGCAAATACAAAAACATATTTACTATATGCCTGTAATGTTTAAGATACTCGGTAAGGTATTACAAAACACAAAGGAAGTCAGATACAGTAGTCTTTCGTAGACACAAGAGACAGTTTAAACAACATAATAGATTAAAATAAAACATATTTGCATTTAGCTGAGTGAATACTGAAGTAGGAGGCATCTAAGAGCTAGTAGAGGAATTATGTACTCACAAGGAAAAATGAACAGAAAGCTCAGGCAGGAACAAGATTAGCACAACCACAAAGATAGGAAAGTGGGAGCTTATGTAGGAAGGCAAGAAACAGACACGTATATTTTGAGTAAATAAGATAAGATTTTTGAGTCAATAGATAACATTTTTAAAAAAACATGTTAAAAGGGGTTTGCTATTAAAAAATACAACTTTTGAGAACCACAAATCTAGCAATTCAGGATGGAGTAGAACAAAGTGATTAAAGCCAGATGTATATATATGGGAACATTATAGAGATGAAGGTTTAAGTTGGATATGGCGTGACAGTGATATTCTAAGGCAAGGGGTTGAGTAACACAGGTATAAATTTAAGAAATGCCCACTTTTACTAGGTAGGAAAAAGAGATGGGGAAGAAAAGAATAGATCAAAAAGAAATTAAGGCAAAAATACACAATACCTAGTAATGTTCAAAAAAGAAAAACATTATCCATCAAGGAAAATAAACAAGGAGTATAAAGAATTTCGTTTTAAGGTGATTTTGTTTTAAGGCAAAAAGAAACTAATTATCCTGAGGGAAAGGAAACAGATGGAACCATATTTACACTGAAAGAAACCTGAGGGTGAAGATAGTAAACAGAGATTCTCCAAAGCAAATTCAAAGTACAAGGTGAAAAATGTAATCTGAGGAGCCACAAGGGAGATCTGTACATGTGCAATCTTAAAAGAATCCTTTCAAAGAGAATGTAAAATAAAAAACAAAAAGACTATCAACTATGGCACAAGGTAAAAGAAGAAATAGAATTCCTATCTACAGAGATTGGATATTATTATGATTAGTGTTTAAATGTCTCCCTAAATCTCCCTAGAGATTTTGCCTGAGACTAGGATTAAATGCAATGGACTAATTAACCTGGCAGAAGAAATTGCAAAACAATCTAATGTTGAGAGAGTGGTATAGCTATTATTGGGAGATGTTAGTTAGATTTATGTGGTCAATCAAGGGCAAAGGGCCCAGAACGATGATTTAAAACACTGAGTTTGACCAAGAAAGATCCAGTAAAACTTTGCAGTTCAAAGACAGAGCAGAGGAGATTTTGATTGCTGAATAGGAATAGACAAATAGAAAAGATGGCCTGAGGGAATCACAAGGCACAGTAAGTCACTACTTTTTGCAGTCTCAAACTGCAAGTAGAAGACTTTGCTTTGCGGAGAAAGCCACAGAGGGCAATGCTACAGAATTGTGGCAGCCACACTATGTTCCAGAATGGTGGCAGCAGCTGAACCAGGTTCTAGAATGATTGCATAATTGAGAATATGCTTCTCAGAATCAAGTTCAGAGTGCTCAATGATTCAGCAACTTGGCCCCTAGAGCTAAGAGAGAAGAAAGCCTGGCTACTGCAACAGTTGGCAGCAGACCTTAGCACCATCCATGTGGCATTGGTTTTAGGCACATGCAGAATGCAAGAATTATGAGGTTAAGAAGGTATCCACCTAGATTTCAGAAGGCCTGGGAGGACAAGCAGTGTGCCCGAGAGGGCACTGTGGGAATAGCTACACTTATGGGGGTGTAGCTAAAGCTGCAGTGGAGACCCCAGAAGACCCAAAAAGCGAGGAATGTGGATTGTCTGAGGTAAGATGCAAGGGGGGAGGAGAGCAGGCCTAAGAAAGAAGTCATGGGAGCTATAAACCACCAGAAGTGACACAGAGGCAGAACCATGTGAAACTCATAACTTGCCACAGATTTCCTTAGACATTCTACATGGGATTATAGGACTTAACATTTGCCCTGTTGGATTTTTAACTTGTTTTGGTACCAATCCTTTGTATCCTCCTGTTTGTACCTTTTGTAATAGCACTGTTTATCTTCCAACATTAAATGTTGGAAGTGTTTAATTTTTCATTTTACAGGGGCTCACAACTAAGAGTTTACCTTGTTTCTTAAGGGAGACTTCGAACTTTTCAGCAATGCTAAACCCTTAGGACTCTGGCAACTCTTAGAAATGGACTAAAATAAAATGACTTTTTTTTTTTAAAATAAAATGAGTCTTTGGAGGGGGGGGAACCAGGGGCAGAATGCTATGGTTTGTGTCTAGATATCCCCCAAAAGCCTCACGCAGTCATGGGTAGGCTTCCATAGTTTGTGAGATTCATGGTACAATGTATTGATTATGGGTGTGAATGTTACACCCACCCTGGGGTGGGTAGCATGTATATAATATAAGGGAGGAAAACAGGTTTACTCTTTAATCCTCCTTTTTAGCTCTTGTCATTTTTTTTCTTTTTTCTACTGCTATAAACTGTTACCCTCTGCCAGGTGCCACTTTGTCTTGGAGCCAGTCACATATGGACTTAAAGCTCCACAAACTGAACTAAATAAACCTTTTTTTCCTTAATTTTGGGTGCTGGACATTTTGTCTCAACAGTGAGAGTAAAGTAACCAAGACAGATATCAGAGGACAGAAGTGGGCAAAAATAACACTATAGTACATTGTAAACAGAAAGAAAGTTAATTTTATTTCCATTGTAGAGAGAAGGAAACTGAAGTTCATGAAGTTAAGCAACTTGCCTAAGTCAACTGACTGATAAATGGCTGTTAAAGTATGAATACAATGGTCTTATGATCCAAGATGTGTTAAGGCTTTGGGGAGGTGAATAGGTCACAACAACAGAATCTCAATAATGTGGCTAGGGACATTATGAAAGAGGCCCAAAGCATTTGTGTGCCCCTTCCACGTTGTGAAGACAAAGCTAGAAATGACAACTATGAACAAAGCAATGAGACATCACTAGACAACAGTGAGCCTACCACTGTCTTGCTTGTGGACTTTCAGCCTCTCCAACTATGAAGAAGTAAGCCACTTTTCACAGCCTACAATCTGCAGCATTTTATTATACTCCATGGACCAAAATGAGTCAGAATATAAAACTAGAGCTGAGTTCAGTTTATGCTTTCCATATCATACAGAAGCACAATTTTAGGTTAAGATATATAGATGCATGGTATGTACCAATAAAGCCATAAATATCAGTAAAAACATATTTTGAAATAACAGTGATCTACTATTAAATGATGAAATTATGAATTTGTTTTATTCTTGCTTAATCCCTAAAACAAGAACTCTTAATATCAGCTGTAGCTCAGCCAACTCTCTTGGCCAATGTATTTTATTATTTTATTTTTAATTTGGGGGGTTGAGATAGCATCTTCCTATGTAGTACAGGCTGGCCTTGAACATATAGTGATTCCCTTGCCTCACCCCTCCCAGTGTTATGATTACAGGCATACACTGCCATGCCCAGGTTCGCCAATATATTTCAGAAGAATAATATTCTTATTTCAGTCTTTCAAAGAGTAAGAGAGGAAAAACTATAAACATTTTTCCAATAAGGGAAGACGATAAGTATTATTTAAATAACATTAAAGTAAAACTGTGAAGAGATAGGAAAATGACAGCAAATCTATTTCTTAAAACCTGTTTTCTACACTCAGAATACTAGCTGCCAACACATAAAGAATGATTTGGCAATTCCATGACTGCGCACATCTGCTCAGGGCCATTTCTCACATGGGGTAGTTTCCAACAGACTATGAATCAAAGCGAGTGATCCATGAATTCCAGATTTCCATAGAATTTTTATAATAGAAGGCACAATATTATTCAAATTAGAACATGAAACATCTGAGAAAAATCTGTTATTCAGCTAAAATAAAAGTATTACCTGGCAGAAGTATATTTAAAAAGATAAGTATGTAAAAATTATTGGCACACACAAAAGTTTTAGGGAAAAAGTGTGCATTTTTAAAAAAAAATTAAAAATGAACACAATGAACATACATAAACTTCGATTTACATAAGCTACCTCTTGCATTCAACATGGTAGTGACATAAAGAATTGCATTCCTATCACATCAGCTCTTTATGTTCTTCAGTAAAACCACTTATTTATATAAGTCACTCCATTATCACAGTATAGACAGTCTTTTTGGATTTTATTTCATATGTACAAAAAGAAGTAAATATCTAATTCATTGGAACTCTGCGATTACTGGTGATAAAAACAGATGTAAAAGTCAATTTAGCTTAAAAACTAAACTCATGATTAATACCATACAAGGCAAAACTTCTGTTAATTATATTTAAAGTGATTTTTTTCCAGGTGTGCAGAGCTGTAGAGCTGAAGAATGGAAACTATAATTTTCTAAATAATGGCACAATAAAAAACCAATTGTGCTTCTGAAAGATCACAAGGCAAAGGACACAAATAAAAAAAGTCACAAAATTAGTTAGCTTCAACTTTCTTTTTTTTCTTTTTTGTCTTTTTTGGGACAGGGTCTCACTATGCAGTTCAGGCTGTCCTTAAGCTCACTTTGTAGCTCAAGCTGGTCTCGAACTCACAACAATCCTCCTGCCTCAGCCTCCCGAGTGCTGGGATTACAGACATGCGCCACCATGACCGGCTAAAGAGGTTTATTTATTTATTTATTTTTGGCGGAACCAGGGACTGAACTCAGGCCCTTGCATTTGCCAGGCAAGCGCTTATTCCATTGAGCCATCTCACCAGCCCCTTTAGCTTCAACTTTCTAATCAAGTACAATTTAATTAGGGATTTAACTGACTTAATCACTCAAAAATATTTTCTGAACATCTGCTATGGAGTTTAAAGACTAATGAAAGATGACAGAGGTTTTCTTTCTTTCTTTTTTTTTTTTTGCAGAACCAGGGATTGAACTCAGCCCCTTGTGCTTGCCAGGGAAGCACTTATTCCACTGAGCTGTCTCCCTGGCCCTGACAGAGGTTTAAATATTTAAGTACAATCAGGTTTCAAGAATGCCATGATAGATGTTTGTGCGGTCTACAGCTGAAGTGCAACTGAAGAAGATATGGTTAGTTCTCCCTGGGCAGAAAGAAACATACTGAGAAAAGCCCTGTAGAATATGATGAACACTTGAGCTGAGCTTTTACAATCGAGAGGACGCTTGTGAGGATAGCACTTTAGGAAGCGTAAACAAAGTAAGCATTGTTACAAAGTAGCATGGCTTTTTTGTAAAACTAAATACAGTCCACAAAATTGAAATGAGGAGCTGCAAGATAAACAGTAAGTAGCCAGAGGTCAGGTCACACAAGAATTTATATCAGGATGAGTAATTTGGATTACATAATGTTGGCATTTAGTAGCCCTTGAGGGGAAGTGATATGATAGGATTTTTAAAAATATTTATTTATTTATCCATCCATTCATCCATATATATTTAGTACAGGGTCTACAGAATCTACAGGTTCTCACTACATAGATCAGACTCATACTAATTCTCCTGTTTTCAGCCTCCCAAGCATTGGGATTCAGGCACCTGCTACCATGTCCAGTCTCAATCACTATCTCAGCATGCCTCGGGGGTGGGGCCTGCACAGCATCCTGGGGATCAAACTCCAATCCTGTGCTCTGTCTCAGCAGGTGCTTTAGTTTGCTGAGCTGTTGGGCCAACCCTCAGATTTTATTTTAGAAAGATCACTTTGGTGACAGTATGAATAAGAACACTGGGAGGAGCCAATTGTAGGTTACTGCTTGAACTCAGATGAGATGAACTAAAAAAGGTGACAATACAGTAATGATGGAGTGAAGGATCTGAGGGAATTTACAAAGTAGGACTGGGGGAAAATTTTTGGAGATTTTTTTCCTAATTTTCTCAATCAAGTATGGGAGGACACCATTCACCAATACAGAAAACAGCTTCAGAAGTTTTAGTCATAAGCTCAGTTTAGAGTCTCTTGTGTGTTTCTAGTGCCTGTGAGCCTCTTGGGTGGATATAATTCAGGGAACTCTAGCTAGAAAAATTCAATGAGATCTGCTGCAGCCATCCAAGTGTGCATGAAATGAAATGGGTCAAATTAAAACACTGTGAAGACTATCAGAGTGTACCATACATGAAATGGAAGACTGTGTATCCCCAGCACCTCAATAAATACAAATCAGCAGACAAGCTACATATTCTTTGTATGTCTGCTAATTGCTTCCTGACTAAAATTATGTTGAACAAATATTCTCATGTTGCCACTGTGAGAAGTTCACATGCAAGTGCTTTAGTCCATCTTTACAGTGTATCCTTTATAAAGATAGTGTTTTTTCAACTTCTGACATTGCCAGTCCTATGGATAACACACTACTACTATGGACTACTGGACTATATTGGATTATTTTGCTGAATTCATGCACTTACAATATTTAAATGGCAATGGAATACCCATCTCTGACAAAATTAAAGAAGGGGATACAAATGAAGGACCATTTTGTATCTGTATATACAAAACAGGATAAATATGTAGCTACTTCCTCTTAATTCAATGAGAAGAAAGATTTTATTTATTTTTTTATATTTCTTGGGTAAGTTAAGGTTTTTATTTTATTGAGACACAAATAGCAATAAAACAGTTTCATGGCCAATTAATAGGACAGTTTCAATAATATCTTGTACATTGTTATCTTCTTAGTGTATTACAAGATACACACAGGATATCCTGTCCAAACACTATTAGTACAAATTTTCATCTCATTGAAGTAAGTGAAAGTAGGTGTATATCTATCCTAATAATACTGTATATACAGATACAGAATAGACCTTCCTTTGTATCTCCCTTTTTTGTTTAGTTCTGTCAGATATGGGTATTCCATTGGTATCTGAATACTATAGGTGCACAAATTCAGCAAAACAATCCAACACAGTCCAGCAGTCAGTCGACAATAGTAGTGGGTTATCCACAGAAGTTGCTGACTTGAGCCTTTCATAGATCAGCATATTAATATGGCTTTACTTTATATACCTTGTTTTGATACTTTTCTGCTGGATGGCTAAGACCAAGATAAAGCAAGACCTATACAACAAGAAATGTATCTTTTGAATCTGATAAGTTCAGTCAAGTCCCCTCAGGATTTATCCTGTAACCCTGTAATGCAGTTTGCAGATTCTTTGTCAGTGTCAGCCATGTGGATGAGTCATGGCCATGGATTGATCAATTTGCTCTCTGCAAAAGCCTGAGAGAATGTTTTCTCTCCATGTGACTCTCCTTAGGCACATTCTACATCACTGATCATATTGCTCTGTGGTCCCATAATTTTCTTGATCTGAAAATTTGGGAAACAACTGAGTTCCATGATGTTACAGTACAGGTTCTCCTATATCCTGAATTCACTGACCTTGAAAGACTAGGGTTAAAATATTGGCTGTCCTTATAACCCTTCTATTTCTCTAATTTTTGATCTGCAAACTTAGGTTGTTAGCCCTCCAAAAAAATAAATTATTATTACACTACAATATATACAGATGGGTGTAATTTCACTGTCTGAATATCAAACATTAGGCATAACATGGAACAGGTATTTTCCATTAAGTACTGATATGTTAAACTTTAAGTCCCTACAGAATATGGAGATAAAAATTTAAAAAATGAAAAATATTTAAAGAATATGAATAAACAATTACATATTTTTACACAGAAACTTAGAAATCTAACCATATACAGC
>PVKA01031119.1:0-26605 GCA_004027165.1 Ctenomys sociabilis
TGTACATAACGCATCTCTATCATCTTGTATTAGCCTCTCCCTACCCTCTCCCCTCCTTTCATCTCTTGGTCCCCTTACCTTTCAAAAGTGATTTATGTCCCAATTTGCCATTTTATTTTATTTATCAACTTCAAGCTTAAGCAGAGCATCCAGAAGGCCCAAAATAATTTAAGACAAATAATCTCAAAGGTAACCATCACCAAAGAAAATATGCCACTGCTTCTCCCAGAGGCAAGAATTTTATCTGTGATGAAAATGCATGATAGGCCATTAGAGAAGGAGAAAAAATAACTTGAACAACTAAAACAATTATTGAGTGTTTCTGTTTTAATGTTTAGATCTTTAATCCAGATTGACTTTAGCATAGTGCATGGTGATAGATCTGGGTCAAGTTTTAGTTTTCAGCAGGAAGATGGCCAGTTTTTCAAACATCATTTGTTAAAGAGGCTATCTTTCTTTCAGTAAGCATTTTTGGTGACTTTGTCAAGGATCAGGTGGCTGAGTGTGTTCATAGAGACCTCTCCATCTTCTAATGTATTCTATTGATCCTCAGGTCTAATTAATTGCGAATACCAAGTTGATTTTACCACAATAGCTTTGTAGTATAATTTCAAGTCAGGAATTGTGATGCTTCTTGCCTTGTCTTTGTTGGCTCAGATTGCCTGTACTGTTCTAGGGATTTTTGGATCCAAATAAATTTTAGAAATGATTTCTCTAGGTCTGCGAGGTATGGTGGTGGCAGTTTGATAGGGATTGTGTCAAATCTATACAACAATTTCGGGAGTATGTCTATCTTCACGATGTTGGTTCTTTCTATCAAGGAGCAGGGAATATCTTTCCATTTTTTGAAATCCTCTGTGATCTCTTTTCTTAGGGTACTGTAATTTTCCTTGAGAAGATCTTTGACTTCCTTGCATAAGTGAATTCCAAAGAATTTCATTTTCCACTGTGCTATTGTAAAAGGTATTGTTTCTATAGTTTCCTCTCAGTGTTTTTGTCTGTGTAAAGGAATGCTATTGACTTTTGAGTATTGATGTTGTATCCTGCTATGCTACTGAATTTGTGTATCAATTCTAGTAGTTTCTTGTGGAGTTTTTTTGGGTCTTCCATGTAAAGTATCATGTCATCTGCAAATTGTGATAATTTGACTTCTTCTTTACCTATTCTTATTCCTTTTATTTGTCCCTCTTATATAATGGCTGTAGCTAATGATTCCAAAACTATATTGCATGGGAGGGGTGATAAAGGACATTGTTGTCTTGTACCAGATCTGAGATTAAAATATTTCAGTTTTTCCCCATTTATAATTATATTTTCCTTTGGGTCATCTTAGATGGTGTTTACAAAGTGAGGTAGAGGCTATCTATTCCAATATTCTGTAGGGCGTTGAACATGAATGAGTGCTGGACTTTGTCAAAAATTTTTCTGCATAAATTGAGATGATAATCCGGTTTTTAGATTTCAGTCTATTAATGTAGTGTATTACATTTATAGAGTTGTGAATACTGAACCATCCTTGCATCCCTGGGATGAATCCTACCTGGTCATGGTGTCATGGTTTATGATTTTCTTTACGATTTGCTGTATTCTATTTGCTAGAATTTTATTGAGGATTTTTGCATCTATGTTCATGATGGAGATTGACCTGTAGTTCTCTTTTTAGTTGTGTCTTTCCCTGGTTTTGGAATCACTATAATACTTGCCTCCAGAAATGATTTTGGGTGGACTGATTCCTTTTCAATTTCATTGAAGAGTTTGAGGAGTGTAGGGATTATGTCTTGTATAAGTTTCTTGTAGAATTCAGCTATGAATCCATCAGGAACTGAACTTTTCTTTGTCGGCAGGCTTTTCATTATGTTTCGTACCTTGTTGGCTCTTATTGAGAATTGTTTATCTTCTTGATTCAGCTTTGGTAATTTGTATCTTTTGAGGAATCTGTCCATTTCTTCTGTGTCTCCTATTCTTTTAGTGTAAAGATTCTCGAAGTAGCTATTGATATTCTTCTGAATTTCCACTGGCTCTGTGGTGATTTCACCTTTTTCATTCCTTATTGAGTGTATTTGAATTTTTTTCTCTTCTTGATGAGGTTATGTAGGGGCTTATCGATTTTATTTAGTCTTTCAATGAACCCGCTTTTTGATTCATTGATTCTTTGAGCTGTTTTCTGCATGTCAATTGAATTAATTTCTGCTCTAATCTTTATGATTTCTATCCGTCTTTGAGCTTTGGGTTTCATTTGCTTTTCTTTTTGTAGATATCGAAGGTACATCTTTAGGGTGTTTATTTGTTTCCGTTCTGTTTTCCTAATGTTGGAGTTCATAGGTATGATTTTCCCTCTGAGAAGTGCTTTCATCACATCCCATAAATTCTGCTAAACTGTGGTTGAATTTTCATTGAGTTGTAGATATTGTTCAGTTTCTCATTTAATTTCATCTGTGACCCATTGATTGCTGAGTAGGGTTTAATTTCTATGTACTTAGGTGATTTTTCTGGTTTCTTTTGTTCTTTATTTCCAGTTTCATTGTGCTGTGGTTGGATAATATGCACGGAATAATTTCTGCTTTCTTGCATATACTTAAGCATGACCTATGGGGTAGTATATAGTCTATTTTAGAGAATGACCCATGTGCAGTTGCAAAAAATGTGTATTCAATTGTTGTTGGCTGGAATACTCTGTATATGTCCACCAGGTCCATTTGTTCGAAGCTCTGGTTCAGTTCTGCTTCTTCTTTGCTAGTTTTTTGTCTGGTTTATCTATCTCTTTGAGATAAGGGGGTGTTAAGGTCTCCTGTTAAGATTGTGGTCTTCGGCAGTAGCACTTTCATGTCGATTAAGATTTGTCTTATATAGTTGGGTGCTTCTGTGTTTGATGCATAAATATTTATGAGTGTTACCTCTTCCTCTTGAACTCTTTCCCTAAGCCATATATCGTGACCTTCTTTCTTTAGTTTGATCCTTCTTTGTTTGAAGTTGAGACTATCTGAGAGTAGAATTGCTATGCATGCTTTTTTCTGAGGTACTGGGGCATGCAGTATTGTTTTCCTTCCTTTGATTTTAAGCCTATGAATGTCTTTTTGGTTAGGTGTGTTTCTTATATAGAACATATTGTTGAGTTTTGTTTTCTAATCCACTGTGGAAGTCTATTTTTCTTAATTGGTGAATTGAGTCCATTTACATTGATGGTTATAATTGAAATGTGTTGGCTTATGATTGTCATGTTATTTACCTGTTGTTCTTTACTCCTTTTTGTCCTGTGTTTCCTTGTTTTCTCTGTTTAGTGGGTTCCTTCCTTTCTCATTCATGGAGTTCTGGTCATTGTGGTTAACCTCTAGAACATATTTCCGTAGCCTGTGTAGGGATGGCCTTGTCATCATGAAATTCTTTAGTTGTTTGTAGTGAAAGTATTTCACTGCTCCATCAAACCTGAAAGAGTTTTTCCGGGTATAGTACTCTTGGCTGGAATTGGTTTTCATAGAGGACTTGAAATACTCTGCTCCATGCTCTCCTTGCCTTCATGGTTTGTGTAGAGAAGTCGGCTGTTATTCTATTGGGTTTTCCTTTGAATGTTATCTGCTTCTTTTCTTTAGCAGCTTTCAGTATATTATTCTTGTGTTGGATTTCTGGGATCTTGTGTATTGTATGTCTTGGTGTGTTTGTAGTTGGCTTGAAGTTATTTAGTGTTCTGTATGCTTTGGTTACTTGAATGTTGGACTGTTTCCTCATATTTGGGGAGTTTTCTGCTATTACTTCTTCCCATATTCTTTTTCTATCATTTGTATTGACTCCTTCACTCTCATTGATGCCAATTTATCTCACATGGTTCATCCTGGCATCATCTTGCAGGTGATGGATTATTTTTTCCTACATTCTCATTGTTTTTAAGAGATCCTTTCTCACCCTTTCACTAGCGGAACCAGTGTCCTCTAGATCTGAAACTCTGTCTTCATTTTCACTCAAATGGGTTTGTAGACTTGTGCTTGAGATTTTAAGTTCTTCTATATCTTGTTGACTCTGTTTCATGCCATATATTTCTTTTATGTATTGCTCATTGAAGGAATCTGTCATTTTTCTGACCTCCTCTATTTTTTTTTTAATCTATGTCTTCTTTAGAGGTAGCTATTAATTCTTTTACTGCAGAGTATTTTCCAAATTGGGTTTCCTCTATACATTTCCAGAATTGATTCTCCACTTCAGATGCTATAATTTCAAAGAATTCTTTTTTTATTTCAGAAATTATTTCTGGTTTGAATTCCTCTTTACCTTTCTGCTGTTATTTCTTTGCTTGGAATGCTGTTAATTCATCCATTTCAGCTGAAATAGTGTTCTCTGCACTTGTTCTGGGTGGGCATTGGGTTTTCCTCATTATTTCAGATGGTATGTATTCAAAAATTTCTTTTTTTATTTCAGGCATTAATTCTGGTCTGAGTTGCTCTATACCTTTCTCCTGTTGTTTCTTTTCTTCCACCTCTGTTAATTCATTCATTTCAGCTGAGCTAGTATCCACTTATTTCTGGGTTCAAGGCCTAGATTGCATTTTTCTCCTTGTCTTTGCCATTTTGTATAGCACTGACCTCTGACTTTTGGTGAAGAGCTTTGGTGCAGTTACAACCTTAGCACATAATGTGATTAGGGGCCAGTGCATTAAGTTTGAGATTATGCAGTTATACTTTCCCCAATCCAGCTGTTGTGTTCAGTTCCTTTTTGCTGCAGCCCTTCTGGTACAATTGTGAGCCTGTGGTTCCTCTCTGTTGTGTTCCTAGCCCAGGGAGCACCAGTGAGCACAGAAGCCCTCCCACACACTCACTGGGCTCTGCTTGGTTTGATCAGGACTGGAAAAGTCACAAATCTTCTCTCTCACTTGTTGCGCTTGGGCACAGGGGCTCCAGGAATTTGCCGGGCAGGACAGGCTTGGGTGGATTTCCTAATGAGTCTCAGAAAGTCTCGCTGGCTCAGAGGTCTTGGGGGTTGGAACTCTGATGGCACTGGCTGCCAGAGGTGCGCCAGGAAGCTGATAGTTTTCCCACTCATTCACCAGGCCGAGCACGGATGGATCAGGTGCTGGATGAGTTACAACACTTCTCACTCGCTCGGGAGGCTTGGGTGCAGGGTGCTCAGGCTTTGTTGTGTTTCTTAGCTCTTCTCCTTGCACTCTTCATTGTCTAGTCTTAAATTTCTTGCTTTCCTTTTAATTGTGTTGTACCTATTTTCAATTCTTCTTTTGAGTTCTTATACTAGGGAGACTATATGATATTCACACATGTATTTTTGGTTTATTTCACTTATGAGTACATGTTCAAATGACATCCACTTAAATATGAAGGTTTTAAGTTTATCAGTTTATCATTCTTTATAGCTTAGTAATACTCCATTGTATAAAAATACCACATCTTTTTCATCTGTTCCTCAGGTGATGGGCATCTTGGTTGTTTCCAAGGGTTAGCTCTCACAAATTTTTTGCTATAAACATAGGTGCACATACATCATTATGATACGGTGTTTTTAGATCCTCTGGGAAAATTCCCAGTAGTGGGACAGCTGTTTTGAATGGGATTTCCATTCCTAGATTTTTAAGGAGTCTTCACACTGATTTCCTTAATGGTTGCACCAGTCTATATTCCCACCAGCAGTGGAAGTCTTTCCTTTTCCCCATATCCTCTCTAGCATTTGTTGTTGGTTCATTTCTTTATTATAGCCATTCTTTCTGGGGTGAGATGATATCTTAGTGTTGTTTTAATTTGCATTTCATAGATGACTAGTGATGTGGAGCATTTTTTCATGTATTTATTTGCTTTTTTAATTTCATCCTTTGAGAAGTGTGTGTTCATCTTGGATGCCTATTTCTGGATTGGGTCTTTAAATTTTGGGGCCCTAATGTGTTTAGTTCTTTATAAGTTCTAAAGAGCAGACCTTTGTCTGAATACTTATTTGTCAACCTTTTTTCTCAAATTTTTGGGTTGTCTTTTCACTTTGTTGATAATTTCTTTCGACATGCAAAGACTTCTCCATAAGAGGAGGTCCCAGTTATTAATTCTTTCAAGTGTTACCTGTGTGATTTCATGTTTGTTCATGAACTCTTTGCCTACTTCTATTTCTTCAAGAGTTCTTTCTATTTTCTCTTCTAGGAGATTTAGTGTTTGTGTTTTAATGATTAGATCTTTAATCCATTTTGACTTAGCTTAGTGCCAAGCCTCTTTCCACATGGTGTTCCTTTGCTTGGGATGCCTTAACCATCTCATCCACATGCCACACATTCTCATTTATTCCTTATGACTTACTAAGTGAGTTCTTTGGAGAAGTTGTTTTTTATTAGCTCAGTCCTAATTTGTCCCGTAGTCCTGGCATAGGGAGAAATTAGTTTATCTTTCCATTCTCTATTATGATGTATAAGATCTGTACACAGGGTTGGGGAGATAGCTCAGTGACTTTAATGCTTGCCTGGCAAGTGTGAGGTCCCAAGATAGCTATGCAATTTTTGGTGATTTTGTATCATTTCTTATTTTATTTCAGAGATTTTTTTTCTGATCTGATTTCCTCTATACTTTTCTGCAGTTTTTTCTTTACTTCAGACGCTATTAATTCAGAGATTTCAGGTTTGTGGTTTCCAATTTCTTCTATGCTAGTGTGTCCTACCATTTATTCTGGCTGTGTTCAGGGCCCGAGATTGAATTTTGTTCCTTCTCTTTGTCATTTTGTATAGTACCATCCTCTAACCTTTGGTGTAGACCTTTGGTGCAGTTATAACCTTAGCAGCTACTGAAATTCTTACCTAAGAGATATTATATTGTTAAGGCAGTCACAGTTTTTTGTTTATAGAACTACAATTAGGAACATTAACAATGGGTGGTGATACTTAGCAGTTGACAAACCTTTGTAACTAATGGATTTATTATTTATTTATTTATTTGTTTGGTAGAACCAGGGATTGATCTCAGGCCCCTGTACGTGCCAGACAATTGCTTAGTCCATTGAGCCATCTCATTATGTCTGTGTAGCTAAGCAGATATTAGATTGGGAATTTATATTTAAATTAGTTCCCCTAAGTTCTGTTTGATCACCTCCTCTTGATGTACATGGGGTTTTCCAGGCAAACTGGTTCACCCCAGTTACCTGTTGTCCCATATCTCAATCAACAGAGAAAGAGAGAGGATGTTGTCATAGTTCTAGTTCTAGCAAAGAGTTTCAGCTTACTGGTTCAGGATTAGCACGTCTGAACTTGTCCAGATGTGCCTGGCTTGGGTCTGGCTGCTGTGCTCAGCTTCTTCCTGCTGCAGCCCATGGAACTGAACCCACTTTGTACCTCTGGCAATTTGTTCAGCCCCTGGATTAGCTGGGTGGGTTTGGCCCCTAGTTCCTCTGCACGGAGTTCTGCCCCAGGCTTCCACAGGAGGCCTTCCTGATGGAGGAGTTTTCCGCGCGGATGGTCCCACATAAAGGCGGGGCCTGGAGTATGGCAGGAAAGGAGTCTGGGGAAAGGCGAACAGGTGGCAGCTCCCCTCCACACGCTGGTGTCTGTGTGTCTTTGTAGACACCCTGGAGGCTGGTGTCAGCATTACACTCATCTAAGTAGTTCAGAGTGGCAAAATACCTGATAAATAGTAAATGGTCAGTAACTATTCCACTCTAATGAGGATTTCTGAATAACAGTTTGTGGATCTCCTTCCTTTTGGAAGCATGTTGAGCTTCTCAATATCCAATCTAAACAAAACCTCACCAACTAAGTATAATGTATTGCAAGGAAATAGGAAATGAAAGCAGAGTAGTGGTATTAATCCTGCCAGAAAATGAGTCATTTAAAAATTTACAAATTACAATGATATACTTAGAGGGTTACATATGGATTACCAAAACCCAAAAGTGAATAATTTCTTTAAGGTTTTATCTTAAGAAGAATGCGGTAGATTTTATTAACTATTTTTTTCATGACAGTATCTTATGGGGAAAAATAAAATGTTCTTAGGTGTAAAAACTCACATCTCTAAATGTATAATGGCAGCTTTGATCTCTGCATCTAGCTGGGGAGCAAAACTAGCCAAATATGTTACCTGTCCACCTAGTAGTAGAAGTAAACACAGGCAATATGTGAGCTTGTTGAATTGTCTTGGGTGTTAGGTCATTTCTCAATCTGATGAAGATTCTCTACCTTTAGGTTAAATGGAAATGCTATGAACCAAGTTTCTTATTTTAGTTCAAAGAATGGATCAGAAAAGCTACCAGTTTAATGTTTTGTTTCGGGAAGGCATCATTGGTGGTGGGAATGAGGTTGGTAGAAGTCAGTTGGACTACTGTCACTTTTCAAAACCAAACATGTAAGTATTGATTTAAGTTAGAAGTCTTAAATTAATCATTGTATTTTCCTTGTTCGTTTAAGTAAGACCCATTCTTGGAAGGAACTGTCTATTAATGAGCCAGGCTTTTAGTGCTTAAATTACAAAAATGAAGTAGTTAAAGAATAAAACTCTAAGATGGGTGGGGAAGTCCATGGTGTGGTGGATTACCTATTGGTCAACTTAAAAACACCCAGCTCAACTGAGTTAGCATGGTGCTGGTGAGGAAGGCCCATCTGAGCATGTTGCCAGTAACATAAAAACAGAACTGGAGGGGAAGATGGTGCTGCGGATTCGCCTGGAGAGCTTGTCATGCTGGTTTTCCTGATACAAACTCAGCTGTTCTCATCATAGGAGAAGCTCAGGTGCTCACTGTTGCTGAGACTAGCTGTGGTACTTTTTGGGGGGTGTTCTGCTTCTTTCTTTGAGCATTGCTTCCTGGCCCCAGTGCAGGTTCCTCAGCCTGCTGGCACAGATCTTTCGTCCTGCTGGTAAGACTTTCTGGTTTCCACCACTGATCTTTGGGCCTTCACAGTGCAGATTCTTGGTATGGACTTGCATGAGGCATTGTCTTAGGCACTAGGCCTCCAGCTAGGCTCATGGACTACACTGCCGTAGGCTCTAGGTCTTCAGTTAGACTTGTGCAGTCCATTGTCAGGGGATCCAGGCCCTCAGCTGGATTCTTGGTGTAGATAGATCTCTTGCATTCTTCTACATTTGACTCTTTGGTTGAATATTATAAAATAATTCTATAAATTATATATCTTATGCTAAATTTATTCTTTTGTAAACTCTGACTACACCACATGGTGACTGATTATAATGGTAGTTTCCTGTCTTTAGGGAAATAGAAATCTTTCTTTCAAATCTTATTAGATATTTATAGATTTAAGGATTTACTTCTACATAAATACTGAATTAATTTATTTGTACCTTTACAGTGGTTCTTTTATTACAAGGACAGCAATGAGTCATGCTTTATAAAAACAGGATGTGAATTTTCTTTATAACAGGTGGAGGTTAGTTCAAGATAAGTGGTTTTAATTTTTTGAAAAAGAAATTATTAATTTTTAGATGGAATTTAATATCAAAAGAAAAGCTGAGGATGATCCTAAAAAGTGTTTTATCCAGGGTAAAAAGAAGCTTTAGCATTTTCTAGTGATTTTTTATAAAAATCTAAAATAATTCATGGTGTATAATCTTATGGATTTAGTAAAATTAGCTTGAAATTTAGATGTACAAGATTTTACGATAGGGCTATAATTTTAAAGATCCATTATTATCTCTTTGGAAAGCTTCAGAGTGTAAACATAGTAAACCCTCAGCAGGGTGTTTTTGGCAGAAATGTTTGGAAGTTTTATGCTAAATTATAGCACAAGCTGGCTGTGGATGATAGGATAAGAGATGGTCACGGAGCTATGAGGTTATGGAACTGTGGCCAGGAAGCCCCTGGACATCGAATCATGTTATACTGAAAGCAAAATTTGGAATCCTTGATACATTCTATGTGGTTTTATGCTCAACTTGCTGAAGTACGATCTATGCAGGTTATGAACTGAGTGAAGTCTTAGCCTGCATTTTATCCTGTAACTTTTTCTACACCCCCACCCCTTCACACAGCATTACTCATGTGCTTATGCTTTCATGAAAACTGATGCAGAGTAATGCAAAGAGAGGGATTTTAAAAGAGCAAGGAACATATTTCTTATGACACCGCATTCTATGCAGCATCTTCTCTCCCCAGCAATGTATTTCTGAGATTATTATTGGACTGTACAACATATGTTCACTGTTCCTGGAAGGGCTTTTAAATCAATTCCAAAACTTTTTTGTAAGAAAAATTGAACATATTTTAAAAATAGCTCATCTTCCAGACATTGTGGTACATGCTAGAGATAAAACAGTAAACTATAGACAAAAATCCCTACTCTGGACGTTACATTTTAGCGGGAGCACAAGCAATAAAGCAAAGAACCAAAATGATGCGACAGAACAGTATGTTAGATAGCACAAATGCTACAGAGAAAACTAAAGCACAGGGAAAGGATAGCAGGTGTAAGGGAGGGGCATAGCTCTGTAGGAGGCTGATCAGGTAGTACATGAACACAGAACAGGGGAGGTGAGAGTAAAAAATTGTGTGGTGCTTCTGGTGCAGGGCACAGCTCATACGAAGGCCCAGAGGAGACATCATTTTTGGCAGGAGTGTCATGAGGGCCAATTGGAAATGGAGAGGACCAGATGATGGACAGATAAGAGCAGTCAGAGTGGGAGTAAGTGGCCTGGCTCGTTCGCTCCAGTGAAACACCCACAATGATAGTATGTGTGTATATTTAAGGAAAGGATATGGTAATGATTGCAATCTATTTTTTAGGCCATTGTAAATCTGGCTGAGAGAGATGGAATGTTATTTATATTACTTTGAACAGAGAAGAACACAACTAGAACCACCAAAAATAGATAAATAGACATTTTTACGAAAATATTTGTGTTTTTGTTTTTTAGACAGGTGAAGATAGTATACTAACTCAGTAATATTAATTCAGTAAGGATGTTATATTAATTCAAATTTTAAAAAATTATTATTGCTATTATTTAAAGAAAATTTTTCCTTTTTTTAAAGGCCATCACAATATTTTCTTATGTTGTCTTCAAAGGGCATTAAGAGTGTTGCTGTGTTTTTCTCAAATTTATGTCCTCAGTTTTTCTGTAATCTGTACAAACTCATGATATTTTGTTCATTTTGCCCTAGAAAATAGTTTCTTTTTCTCTATAGGAAGAATCCATTTCTCCAGTGTGATTTAATGGATAGCTGGCTGTTTGTCCCCTGACCTGGAGTCACTTCTGTCGTGTAGTCATATAAATTACTAATAGCCACATATTTGCAGGTCTGTTTCTCTTCTGTATTGCTTATGTGTCTAGCCCTGTGGCAATGTTATGCCACCTTTATTCAGTATCCTTTTAACAAGTGTTGTTATAGTTCTGTGTCTGTCAACTTTCTTCTTACTGGGCACAACACCTGTCAATCACAACCCGAAAGAGGAGGGGTTTAATTTGGCTCATGGTTTTGTGGGATTCAGTCAGTGGCTATCAGGCTCCACACACAGAAGCCTGTTGTGGAAAAAGGTGTTTAGTTCATGTTTCATGTATTACTGTTTCCTCTTCAGCTAAGTACGTATTGAATCCCTTTTAAAGCTTATAAGCATTTATTTTATTTTTTTCTTAACTGAATTATATAGCACAGGATAAAGCATACATACTATTTGAATTGCTGTGGAACCTGGCATTACTGTATGATAAATGTTCTCTTTCCACATAGTAGAAGACTATATAGTTTCTAATTGCTCTTTGTATGATTTTATATCTGTTATGAAACTTGCCTCTTAAGATTTATACTTCTACCAGTTTAATTCAGACATTATATATAATTTTAGTTATGTATATTTATGAGGTATAGTATGATAATTTGATGCATGTTTGTAACATAATAATCAAATCAGCATATATAGCATAGAAGTAATAAGTTGTAGTGTTAACTCACTGGGATTTTTTAATTCATTTTAATAAGAAAAAAGATAAAATGGCAATGAAACAGTTTCAAATCAGGTTAGGATGGTTACAATAATTAATCCGTTGCATATTGTTGTCTTCATAGTAGTTATTCAGAGGACGAGATGCAGATATGATATCAAACATATTAGTACAAACTTTTTTCTCAATGAACTAAGAGAAAGTGCTGTGTATCTCTCTTAACTTGTATATATATTTCTCTCTCTCTCTCTTCTTTTTTTACAACAAACTGATCCTTTATTTACACTTTTATGAAGTTAGTAACTCATGACACTAGGTTGCCTAGCAACTTATAGCTAACCTTAACGAGACAGGATATTCACCTCAGGAGTGAGGTAGCTTGTTTGCTTTAGGCACTGGGCCAAGTCCCACCTACACATATTTGATTGATTTCCTAGCTACTCACTGGGTTTTAATAGAGCTATGTTCAGATCTCCTAATATGATTGTAGATCTTTCCATTTCTATGGGTAATTCTGTTTTTGTTTCTTTGAACATCTTGAGTCTGAGATATCAGGGACATATCCAGTGGAGGTGAAACCATGGAATGTGTGCCAGCTGCTTGTAACCACTGAAAGCTCTATAACATTTGCCCTCAATGACACATCTATGAGGAGTTTTTCCTTTTACAGCTATTTGGTCCATTTGTGCTCCTTTGATGAGTTCTGGATCACATGCTGCTTTGTCTGGTGTTGCCCTTCCCACTTAGACTCATCAAACCAGTCACTTGTTCTTTCGGAGCTAGCGAGCCCCTGGTGGCCCTTCATGATCACTGTGTGTGGGATGCATGTGACTTACAGAGCTATTTGTATTGCTTTGAGCTGGGCTATTTTTAAATCATTATATTTTATTAATCATTGCTGTGCCTTTGGAACAGAGGAAGTGAGTGGAAATGTGACTTCTTGGTACTGCTGACCCTGTGACAGGCACTTTCATTTGGAAACTGGACTGCTATTTTTTTATGATGCGATCTGCAAAATATTCATCTCATATTTGCACACAATTTTAATAATTATTTTAAAGAGAAAAATAAAAGTAAAACAGTTTCAAAACAGGCTAACAGGAGAGCAACAATAGTTAATCCATTGCATATTGTTATCTTAATCGTGGTTACTCAGAATACAGGGTACAGGCATAGAATGTTGTTGAAACTATATCAGCACCAATCTTTTCAGTGACATGAGAGAAACTAGCTCTACCACCATCTTAACTATCTTGTGTATATATGCACTGAATTTTGACAAGCTCAAGTTCATTGGCTTTAGTTTAAGACGGACCTAGGAGCTTTGTGGTAAACCATCCTTGCAGATGACTTCCATGCATACTCACTAGTTTGTGAACCACTGGCCCAAGGCATGATGGAAAACGTTGCCAGCTCTCTAACCTTTCATAATATTTTTATCAATGTTCAGAAAGGTGATACTAGTTTTATATGGTTACATGATTCCCAGGCTGGCTAGATAAAATTCATGGTCGACAAAGAAATAGGGCTTGATAGAACTCCTGGGGAAACACAGCCATGCTTTATTTATTTATTAATTTTATTGAGAAACAAATAGCAATGAGACAATTTCAAAACCAATTAAAAGGACAGTTTCAATAATGAATATGTTGCATATTTTTGCCTTTGTAGTAGCTATTCATAGTACAAGATAAAGACATGATACAGGGTCCAAACACTACTAGTACAAATCTTTCCTCTCATTGAATTAAGAGAAAGTAGGTGTATATCTGTCCTAACTATTATGTATATACAGATACAAAATGGTCCTTCATTTGTATCCCCTTTCTGTGTTTAGTTTTGTCAGAAATAGGTATTCCATTGCCATTTAAATATTGTAGGTACATGAATTCAGCAAAATGCTCCAATATAGTCCAGTGGTCCATAATAGTAGTGGGTTTTCCATAAGACTGGCAATGTCAGAGGTTGTTGACTTGATCCTTTTACAGCTCAGCATAATAATATGGCCCCATATTATATACCTCATTTTTATACTTTTCTGCTGGATGGTTAAGACCAAGATAAAGCAAGACCTATAGAACAAGAAATGTAACTTTTGTATCTGCCAAGGTCAGTCAAATCCCCTCAGGATTTATTCGGAAACCCTGCATGGCAGTTTGTAGATCTTTTGTCAGTGTCAGCCATGTGGGTGAGTCACAGCCACTGCTTGACCAATTTGTTCTCTGTGAATGCCTGAGAGAATGCTTTCTTTCCATCTGACTCTCCTTACAACTATGCTTTATGATGAACAAATCTGTGTAACTTTGGCCATACTTACTCTTAACTTCAACTGCTTCATATAGGGCAAGTTAAACAGATCTGTTGTTTTGAATAAATGAGATTATACTTTTCTGTGTGTGAAACTCCCCAAATGTTCAACATATCACTGCTGTTACAAGTGAGGGACAGAGCAAAAAATAAGGCAGCCTTGAACTTTGAAAAAGCAAATTTTAAAACTGTGTCTTAACATAGGAATTGTTATCTTTTGGACAAAGAGTAGTAGAGTACTTTTAAAACATCTGAATAATGAAAAGTAGCTACATAAAGATGACTTGCATTTGACTCCAGTTTTAGTTTAGAATGCATTTTAGTAGTCTTTTATTTAATTTTATCCCCAATCTGAACTCTAAATATATTCTACAACAAAATTAAGTAAAACCAGTGTTAAATTTCTTTAAATCGATCAATGTAACTGAATGAATTGACAGTTTCAATAAGAAGTGAACTGACATTCCATTAATCTCAGATATTAAATTTTTTTAGCTTTGAAAAAATTCATGATTATGATTGATCACTGGTTTACCACCTCTTGTTAATTCATATATCCGGAGGGACTATTTTAGGTGCATAAAATGGTTAATACTTAGGGCTGACCTAATAGCTCAGTAGACTACAGCGCCTGCTTAGGTAGAGTGCACTGGCTGGTGTTCGATCTCTCGCCCTGGGGTGCACTGAGATGGCAACTGAGACTGGGCATGCTGGTGTGTGCCTGTAATTCCAGCACTTGGGAGGCTGTAAACAGGACAATCACTATGAGTCTGATCTATATAGTGAGACCCTGAGCATCCTATAAATCCTGCCTTAAATACAGAAAAATAGATTAATTCTTGAAATATAGTTGCAAACATAAATTCATTTGGAAGAAAAGATCAGGACAATTGAGACTGCAAATGTATGAGAAAATTTCTCATTTATATTTCAGTAAGAATAAGGTTTGTGTCATTTATAGTGCTTAAATTTCTGTTTCTAGAAATGGTAGTCCAGGCCTTGACTCACATCGATGCTGCTTTGTAATTGAGTGATTGTGAATGAAACTCATAGACTTTCTCATTTGCTTTTCTATAGCAAATGGTATAGAAAAATGATAGCACCAATATCATAGAACTCGTGTGTAAGTGAATTGACACATTTCAAACTTGTAGTACAGTGTCTAAAGTTAATAAAACTTAATGAGCGGCAGCAATTAGCTATTATTCTCATGAGCTCTATATTCTAGAAACATATTCTAGAAATCATTCTTTTTTTCTCATGTATTCCTTAGTCTATAAATAAATGTAATTAACATTAAGTACTTAACTGAGTTAAGCACTTTGTAGCTGTCTGAGACAATATTATTATCATTGGTTTATAGGTGAGGAGATGGAAAAATATGGAAGTAAAAAAAAATAAATGGGTGTTTGTATTGGGGACCCTTGTAGTGAACCTCCAATCTCCTGCTAGGTGTCATAGTGCCCCACTACAAAAAAGAAAATGAAAAGAAAAAGAAAGCAACAAGTTTGCACAGGAATCAGGATCTGGAATGACCACTGCTGGTGAGGAACAAAGGCTTAAGACACAGCCAGAGCCTCCAGTATGTATTGCCTACACATATGTAAGGGTTTAGGTGAAAGGGCTGTGGCTGAAGGAATGGGAGAAATGCATATTCAGGCACAGCTTGTAAAAGAGGGAACAAAGGATTCCTGTATGAGGAACAGGACAGCTAGATTTAGAGTGTGGTTAGCAGGTAATCTGCTTTTTTTTTTTTTTTCTTTCTCATTAAACTTTGTTTTAATGGTCTCAAAATTCTGTGACAGAGTTTTGGTCAAGTTGTTTCCATTAAAAAGTATTGATTTTTGAAACTAATAACTTAAAAACTGCCACACACACCAAAAGAAGTGGTCCACAAAACATTCTCCTTTCCTTCTGAACATTTTATGATGCATTGTTATCATTAACCAGTCTTTCACTATTAAACTTAAATGGCCAATGGGAGAAACAGTTCTGAGACCTGTCTTCCACCACTGATTAAGACTGGGGTGGCAGGAGGCAGGGATAATATTCCTTTAGCCTTCTGAGCTTTCTGGGCAGACTTGGTGACCTTGCCAGCTCCAGCAGCCTTCTTGTCCACAGCTTTGATGACACCCACAGCAACTGTCTGTCTCATATCGTGAACAGCAAAATGACCCAGAGGTGGGTAGTCAGAGAAGCTCTCGACACACATAGGCTTGCCTGGAACCATGTCAACAATGGCAGCATCACCTGATTTCAAAAACTTGGGCCCATCTTCCAGCTTCTTACCAGACCGGTGATCAATTTTTTCTTTCAGTTCAGCAAACTTGCAAGCAATGTGAGCTGTGTGACAATTCGGTACAGGGGCATAGCCAGCACTGATCTGGCCAGGATGGTTCAGGATAGTCACCTGAGCAGTGAAACCAGATGCTTCCATTGGTGGGTCATTTTTGCTGTCACCAGCCACATTGCCATGCCGGACATCTTTAACAAACACATTCTTGACATTGAAGCCCACATTGTTCCCAGGAAGAGCTTCAATCAAAGCGGAAATTGGCACAAAAGCTAGCTGATTTTCTTAATGTAGGTGCTGACTTCCTTAATAATTTCCTCATATCTTTTCTGGCTGTAGGGTGGCTCCATGGAATCCATTTTGTTAACTCCAACAATTAGTTGTTTCACACCCAGTGTGTAAGCCAGAAGGGCATGCTCACGGGTCTGCCTGTTCTTGGAGATACCAGCTTCAAATTCATCAACTCCAGCAGCAACAATCAGGACAGCACAGTCAGCCTGAGATGTGCCTGTAATCATGTTTTTGATGAAGTCTCTGTGTCCAGGGGCATCAATGATGGTCACATAATACTTGCTGGTCTCAAATTTCTACAGGGAGATGTTAATGGTGATACCACATTCACGCTTGGCTTTCAGCTTGTCTAACACCCAGGCATACTTGAAGGAACCCTTTCCCATCTCAGCAGCCTCCTTCTCAAATTTTTCAATGGTCCTTTTGTCGATGCCACTGCATTTGTAGATCAGATGGCCGGTGGTGGTGGACTTGTCAGAGTCCATATGTCCGATGACAATGATATTAATGTGAGTCTTTTCCTTTCCCATGTTGGCTTGGATTTAGTGGTGGCTTTCACTACATCTGTGCTCTTGAAGCAAACCCGTTGCGAAAAAGAGGTAATCTGCTTTTATCAGTAGGTTCTAAGAAAGAATTTTCTCTGGTGTCCTTCAGTCCTCAGTGGAGATGAATTCTCACATCTCAGATCTCAGCCCCACAGTCACATGGCCTGCTTCTCTGGGCTCAACTGTGGCCACTGGCGAGGTGTAATGCTAGCCCAACACACCATCTGCT
The DNA here is from genome assembly GCA_004027165.1 of Ctenomys sociabilis. Lineage (NCBI taxonomy): Eukaryota > Metazoa > Chordata > Mammalia > Rodentia > Ctenomyidae > Ctenomys > Ctenomys sociabilis. Next base: position 17,518 of record PVKA01031119.1, read on the forward strand.
TGGTTCCATGAAGATATACACAGCTTTGACCAGACTCATTCTGCAAACCCCAAGCTAATTTAGGGAAGTCATCTCTTTACAGCCTGTTCTGCTTGTGAGTGAACGCAGTCACGTTTGGGTCTATGGCAGGAGGACACAGCAGGTCTCCACGTGTTCTGAAGAACATTTGTTTGAATCTGGGCATCGTGTGTTGAGAATTCATGCTTCTCAACAGAATTCTTGGGAACTGGTGTAAGAAACAGTTACCATTTCTGCAAGTATGACTAGCACAGTGATCATATATTTTTAAGCATTCATTTTGGAGCTTGGATTATTGCAGGAAAGCTTTTTATCAGATTATTCCTAGCATCTGAAACAATATCAGGTATGATCTCAATGATGCCTATGTCCTTTGACTTTCACCCAAATCCCATTCTCTTTCCCTCTTCTCTTCCTTCACTTTACCTCCCAACTGCCTATCTTCCCATTCCTAGCAGGGACATGAGGTGATCTCTACACAAAGGGAAGTATGGTATAAGACATGGACCATGCTTTATTTAATTTAACTCTTATCAAAATACATTTTAAACGCACTATCTATCTTAAGTATAGTTTTACACTGGAGAATCTTAATTATTAGAGACTGATTTACTATCTTTCACCAAGAAAAATTGACTTCCAGGATATAACTTTAAGTGTGGATTCAGCTACATTCATTTTCCCCCACAGAGTGGAAAGATTAATTTGCCATCACATCAATAAGAAGGAGTGATTATGACAAACTCCTGAGTAGAGGAGAGTCATTAAAAGGAAGCAAGAGATATTTCACAGGTCAAGTGTTTTGTCTGTGAGGCTTACCCTGGCTATTAGTTTAAAAATGCTGCTCTTCAAAGCAATTTAATTCTTGAAGATAGATTTTCCTTTTTACAAGATATTTTAAAAGAGACTAGGTGTGGAGGAGTTGTCATTCACTCTTTTCAGGAGGATAAGACCTAAATTTGTGATCTTAAGGCCTAAAGAATAATATATCCTCCTTTATCAGAGTATTTTGGGGATATCTATACATTCTTTGGGTAGTATTAATTGGTTTGAAACATTAGATGTGATACGCTGTAAGTTATTTCTTTAAAAATTTGTATTTATTTTTTGTATTTTAGGGAAGGGTCTACAGGGTGTTCAGGGTCTCACTACTAGATCAGACTTATAGTGATCCACCTGTTTACAGCCTCACAAGAGTTGGGATTATAGGCTACCACACCCAGTCTCAATTGCCATCTCAGCATGCCTCAGGGTCAGGGCCAGCATGGCAGGCCCAGGGATCGAACCCCTGGCCCCTGGACCTGCTTGCATGTGCTTTAATCCATTGAGCTATTTGGCTGGCCCTGGCTATTTTTTTAAACAGCAAAAATTTCCACTGAACAATCAGTACCTAATTTGGGTTACAGAAAATCCATGGTATTATGGTTCTGTAAACACTAAATGATATTTATTTGTTTCAGATGATTGTAAAATTCTTGAATGTAACTTTAGGACCAGATTTAATACTTAGAGTTACACAGGAATGGAACTTTTCCAGTCTGCCTTATATCTGGATATGGCATTAGGTCTGCTACTGCTTATAGGCTAACAGAAATCCCCATATGGCGACTGCTAGTGTCATCTGAAAACCTCCTTTTCAAAAAAACATTTCACATATTTATCATATGACTTGGGCCAAACACTGCATGAAGGATCAGGAATACAAAGGAAATCATGGATTCCCTCATGTTTTAAAAGAGCTTATTTCAAACAAGGCTGTTTTATGTGCACCTACATACATTTATAAAATCATGGTGTCAATGGTCAACACCTGTTAGAGATATACAGAGAAAGTAATGTGTGATTGGTCCCAAGAGAATTATCTGTCTGGTCAGAGGAGAGTTGGAGACATATGCAGAGGAAAGCAAGTACCTGAGAGATAAATTCTGTCTCTAGATAGAAAAGAGGAGTCTAGACAGTGGAAGGAGCATGTGTGAAACAAAGTTCAAGCTCTTCAAGGGCCTGTCACACAAGGCTGCTTGCATCATTTGTTTAACTTTTTGTGAAAGACTTCGTGGTTGGCACTATGTCTTTTTTGCTATAATTTTTTCTCTTCTTATTGCATTTATGAATCTCTTTCATTGAGTCCTCAGGGTTGGTAGATATAGTAAATCTGGTATTCTACTTTATCATATCTTTTATAGCAAAGGTTTTAGGTACAGTGCTGATTTTGAGTGGGTTGATTCTTTGAATAGTTTGGGATATTATATAAGTATTATTGTTAGCTTGTGATAATAACTCACTCTATCATTGGACATGGAACCCAATGTGCTCCTCCAAGTTTGTGATCAAATTATTTTTGGAAAGTGAGCCAGGGCTGCTGTGTATTGGAAGTACAAATCCCTGATCAGGCCTCTAAATATTATTTTTCTGTAACATGTTGGATACCTCAGACTTCTCAAAGACTTATGTAGCCTGCTCAAGTAGTAAAAGTGGGACTGATTTGAACTGAACTCCTATCTTTCTCCATTAACCATCTGACTTTGGATGCACGATTTAACATCCTTTTGTCTTCTCATCTATCAAATGGGACAATATTCACAAGTGCTTATTGCATAGTCCCCCTGTGTTAGATAGCTCTCTCTAGGTGATACTCCAAGGATAAAGGGAGACTGTGAGTGACACAAAGTGGGTTCTTAGTGATTAGCAACTCTCAGCTCCCATCATCTTTCTTTCAATTTTTCTCATCACCATTTGTGAGAGAACTGGTTTATGTTCGGCTCCAGACATGGGGGGGGGCGGTTTACTTGCATAGCACAATATTTATAAAGCCAAAATAATCTGATTTTAACATGACTTGGATTCCCTCATTGACTGCCCACTCAGAATTTCCTATTATCCTACCCCAGGCTATGGCTTTCAGCCTTGGCTCCACAGCAGTTCCACCTGAGGTCACTGAGGTCTCTGGCTGCATCTCAGACAAGAATGTTTGGGCTGGAATCCATAAGTTAGTGTTACTTAAAGGTCTTTACATTGTTTCAGTGTGCAGCAAAGGCTGAGAACAATTTTGGTGTTCATTTCACTATTCCTGTGGACTGTGCAGCTCCTGGAGGCAAAGGATGCTAACCCTGGACAGTGGTCCTGTGACTGATTCCAAGGAACGCTTCCTCATTTTATGTAGCCCTTAGGCTTTTGCCCTCACCCTATCGTTATTTAGTTACTAAGTTTTTACTTTCTGAGGGTTGCCTTCATCCTCAGGTTCTCCTGTGGCTCTCTGATTGGCAGGACTTCACTGTGAGTCCACGTGCAAGATTATTTCTGACATCTATTTTTCTGTGATGTTAGATATTTCCCTATAAACTGAGATACCCCCTCTCCTGCACTTTATTCTCTGGAATCTGGGGTGCACTTCATTATTCCCATTCAAGTTGTTCTCCTTTAGGTTAGGAAGTTGCATTGGTCCAGGAAGAATTGGTCCAGGTCAAAAATTTCTGTTTAGCTTTTTAGCTATTTTCTCTAAAACTGATATTTCTCTTGTGCTTCTGTTGAGGGAAGTTCTGATCTTAAACGCAGAAATGAAAATAGGAGGAGAATTACAAGAGATATGTTCTGAGATAGAAATGTAAAGAAAGGGTGAACACAAGCTAAGGGGGTCAATGTTGACTTTCAGAAGGTTTAAGGGTAAACCTAAGCAATTCCCATCTGTATCTGACCTGATTTTTCTATCTCTAACAAAGTGTTTAAACAAACATATTTTCGATCCCTTAGCTGTATAATTTTAGTTGTTTAACAGGCTCTGTAAAACCCTTGTGTTCATGTTTGTAATAACCTATTTGATGTGTGAAACCAAAAGCCCAAGTAGATTGTCTCTGGAAACTGTTGGCTGAAAGCATTCTCCTGTCTTTTATTGTTTCCCATGAACTTTGTGATTGCGCTCAGAGAGTGACTAATAAAAACTATTTCTGAGATCACAATAACCAGTTGAACTCTTGCCATGCATTTAGGGTTATGCAAACAGCTTTTTGGGCTTCACAGAAGGCAGATTTTAAGCTGCTTGGCTGAAATGGTGATGTAAAAATCCCCAAGCAAACATCAATATTAATAATCCTATAACAGTTTTATGATAGCGATAATAAAAATCAAGGCAGCTTCCTGGAATCATTTCTCTCCCACTCTGTGATAAATGCATTGTTCATCAAGGGATTTCATTGTCCAGAGTCTTTTGTAAGCACAAAGTATATGGCCATTGTGATTTTTTTTGAATTGCTCTAATATTAATGCAATTTATTTAATTCAGCTTTTCAATTCCCCCTTTAGGCTGAAGCCACAAATTAATTATTTCAATGTTTGTCATAATCAGTCACTTAACTTGAAATGGAGTATTATATATGTAGCACAGTCTTCCCTAGCCTGCACTAACCTAATCCATTTAACCTTTAACTCTCCACCTGTAACTCTAATCTAAATCTTTTTTGTTGTTGTTGTAGTTGCAATGAGTTCAATAGACTTATGCTGGATAGCCATTTCCTGTCACCTCGTGTTAACAGCTTTTTAATCTTCTTTGTTGAAAATCTTGCTTCCCTTCTGAGCTGACCTATTGCTAAATACACTTGAAAAGTCTTCAGGAAAATGTCACTTCTCTGCGTTGCTCTCCTCAAAAGAGGAGCTGATCTATATTCCTGTTGACCTACAGAGAATGTTCACTAAAACATGACCTTGAGTAGGTCACTTGTGTTCACCCAACTCTGATGACTCCTTATTTGCTTTACAGAGCAGTGCTCTGCTGAAGTTCCAAAGCCTGCTTCTTCTGGGCTGCTTTTTTAGCCATTCTTGAAAAAAGCAATCCCGTTTTCTACAAATATATTGTTTTCCACAACATTTAATTTACTGTCTTGTATTGTAGTTATTTTTCTGCAGTCTATATTTCATCCTTCCTTCCAATAGATGATAAACTACTAAAGGGCATGTTCTACCAAAAAAATGCTCAATAAATACCTGTCATTGATGATAGCAAATAATAGATCATGTTTTGTTGCAGGGCTGGAGGCTGAGTATCAAAAGTAAAACTACAGTTTTATCCTTATCCCGATTCCCCCAAGTAGGGAGCATTTGTTGAAGGCTTGATACACACCTACTATTTGACATGGATTTTCTTTTGTTCTTCTAGATCTTATGAGCTTACAGTTATTATTATTTGTGGATGGGGAAACAGAGGCACAGAAAGTTTAAGTAATTAAAGTGTTCACTGCCAAAAAACATGTACATTAGAGAGAAGAAGAATTTGATTCTAATACTTTTGTACCCTTAATATTTCCACCCCCATTTTTGTTTGGATATAGTTTGGAGTGCCTTAGTGATACAGGGAAGTGAAACTCCTGACCTGACCTGGATGAGTTCATGTTCTCTAAAACTGAAGAATGAATTTTAGGAACAAACGGAGGTTGAGGATAAAACTTTATTGGAAAGAAAAGCTTCTGTCAGAGTGGCACAGAAAGGGGGCCCTAGAGTGGGTTGCCAGGGGAAGCTGTATCTTTTAGGGACTTTTATAGGGCAAAACCTTGTGGGGCTAAGGTAGAGAAGAAGGGGTCTCCCTTAGGTGTGGGGTGGGACAAAACTATGGGCATGAATATGGGACAGGGTCTCTTCCCCTGAGGGGTATGGGGGGGTTGGTCTAGTGAGTCACTTGGGTCTTTCCAGGTGGTTGCTACCTATTTAGCATATCAATCCCAGGTGCTATCATTTAATTTGAAAACTTTTGTAGTTAATCAGATCTTAGGCTTATTTATTTATTTATTTTGGCAGAACTGGGGTTTGAACTCAGGCCCTTGCACCTGCAAGGGAAGCACTTATTCTACTGAGCCATCTAACAGGCCCCAAAACGTTGAGATGGATTTTTTGGGGGCTGGCTCAGGGTGCCTTAAGGGCAGATCTGATAAAGCTTAAGGATCTGGGGATCTAACCACAGTATCCTGAGCCTGACTGCTTTGCTTATGCAGACATTAGGCTTATTTAGACAGGTAAACCATGTGAATTGCTGAAGGTATTCCTTAACCTTCTTTATACCTGGACTCAAAAATCTTACTACCTGTGTTTTCCAGAAAACACTATCTTCTGTTTCATCAAAAGTACTGATAGGACAACATTTCTGGAAAGAACACTAAGACACTGCCTCTGGCATTTTTTTTCTTTTACTTTCTTAGAGGCATGAAGACAGGATTTCAAAAGTACATCCACAGAAATAATAGAATTTGGAGTCCTCAAGAGAGAGGTATATCATGGTCTGTGGCTGGAACTATTTGTGTGTTTGGGGGAGTAGAAATCCGAGGAATTCATGACTACAGAAAGCATGTGCCAACTCTAAAGATGAAGAGCTCATTTTACAGAGCAAAGGCATGGGCTACTTTAATGTATATTTTTAAGATGGGAGATCATAGAAGTTTTGCCTAAAAGCGTTCTTCTAAGAAAGGAAGAAAACATGCAGGCTACTAGAATTTCATTTCTACTATTTCCTGGCTGACAACAATTATAAGGAGCTGATCATTTTCAGGTGGGTTAAAAAGTAACATAAACAAAAGAATGTTCATCAGAAAGAATGAAGTATGGCAAATAGGGTTTAACTTCTGGTGTAGGCAGAGGAAGCTCAGTTTTGGGGAATGAGCGGCTGTGTCATAGGCACGGGGTCACGTATGGACTGGCAGCAGCAAGGACTGTGGGTGCTCTGAAGTGTTTCCTCCCCTGTAAATGCAAATGAACAAGCGCATGATCTCGTGGCATGGCTGTGTGCGCTGAAGGAAACATTAAGGGTAGAATGGATTTTATCTTTGGGTTTTCTGGAGAAGAGACTCAGAAAATATCTGTGAATCAATGACTGACCATTTCATACTTGGCGATGTAGCCATGTTTGGGCTGATAGGTTGCCCTAGCTGGAGACAGTAACCAATTGCAGGAGGAAATCAACCAGGGAATGTTTCAGTAAGTGGGTAGAATTGCTTAGATTCTTTTCTACATTGCTTCACCTACATTTTTTCAAGATTTTCTTTTCTTAAGTGCTAACAATTCTTCCAGTTTATTGTTGCTTGATTATTTTCATATATATATACACATATATATGAATTTTTTTTTTTTGGTACTGGAGATTGAACTCAGGCCCTTGTGCTTGCCACAGAAGTGCTTATTCTACTGAGCCATCTCCCCAGCCTATATTTTCTTATATATTAAAGAAACAAAATCAACATGATCATAAACTAGAAAAGCTATTCTATCACTCTTGAATTATGAGAAATGTTATTTGTTATAGGTTTTAGTATGTATTTTTGTTGAAATATTAAAGTATACAAAAATATGGGCATGAAAAGTCATCATTCTACTGTCTAAAAATTTCTACTCTCTAGAGAGAATATTAGAAACACGTGTTTTCTTTTTCTTTTTAATTTAATTTAATTTAAAATTTTAAAATATTTTTGTATTCGGTACAGGGTATTCCTTTTGTTTCATCCTCTCCAGTGCTGGGATTGCAGGTTGAGCCATACCCAGTCTCTGTGGCTGGCTTGGCGTGCCCACAGTGGGGCCAGCACAGTATATGATCCTAGGGATTGAACCCAGATCCTTGCACTTGCCTAGGCAGGAAGTTAGACTGCTGAGCTATGTCTGTGGCCCCTATTTTATTTGGTAGAGTAAAAAAAAAGCAAAAACAAATAGCAGAAGCAAAGACAGTAATGGTAGGAGGATCGCTAGGAGTCAGGTCAGTGTAGTGAGACCCTATAGACCTTGTACTAAATACATAAAAAAAAAGATGGAAATTATTAGTAAATCATCACAGCCGTCTTGTATATACAATTGCATGCTTTTTCCACTTCCTTTTCTCCTGTCTTTTCTCCTTTCCCTCATCTTTGTTGTTTAATCCTTAAGTTCAGTTTCTTTCCATTTTAGTATAGCTATTATATCTTTCAGGTTTTATTTATTCTTTCAGGTTCCTGAACTAGGGAGACAATGTGATATTTACATATGTGGATTGGATTTATTTTAGTATAGTATGTAGCTACATCCACTTACATATAAAGGCCTCAAGTTTTGTCTTTATAGCTGAGAAATCCTATTATGTTAAAATACCACATCTTTTTTATCCATTCTTTAGGTAACGGGCATTTTGGTTGTTTCCAAGATTTGGCTATGACAAATTGTGCTAAAAGTTACATATGAGGAGATGACAATTTCCTGGTGACCTTTTTCTCAGAACATACTCTATAATTTAAACTTAGTTCATTTAAATTTTACAAACTGTATGGCCTTAACGGCTGTTGTATTTCTAGATCTACATAGCAAGGTCTAACATCACTAACAATTGTAAACTGTAATTTGTTTATGAGATTTACAAAATACACATATACATGTGGATGTTTACATTTCATGCAAAAGCGTCATATAAAATACTTTTTTTTACTCATAATAAAGTATGTCCCTGGCATAAAAATAAATACATAAATAAATATGGGAGCACATATATCACAGTGGTATGTTGTTTTTAGTTCTTTAGGGAAAATACTCAGAAGGGGAATAGCCGGGTTAAAGTGGATTTCCAGTCCTAGCTTTCTGAGGAGTCTCCACACCGATTTCCATGGTGGTTGTAACAGTCTACATTCCCATCAACAGTGAAGAAGGGTTCCTTTTCCTGCACAACTGCTCTAACATTTGTTATTAGTTGATTTCTTTATGATAGCCATTCTTTCTGGGGTGAGATGATATTTCAATGTTGTTTTAATTTGCTTTTGTCAAATGACAAATACTGTGGAACATTTTATCATGTATTTATTTGCCACTTGTATTTCTTCCTCTAAGATGTGTGTATTCATCTCAGATGCCCATTTTTGGACTGAGTTTTTAAATTTTAGAGACCTAATTTTTTTTTTTTTTTTTTTTTTTTGAGACAGGGTCTCGCTATGCAGTTCAGGCTGGCTTTAAGCTCACTTTGTAGCTCAGGCTGGTCTCGAACTCACAACAATCCTCCTGCCTCAGCCTCCCGAGTGCTGGGATTACAAGCATGTGCCACCACGCCCGGCTTTTTCTTTTTTCTTTTTTTTTTTTTTTTTTTTTT
>PVKA01031120.1:0-26611 GCA_004027165.1 Ctenomys sociabilis
ATTTATTAAGGTTATGTATAATCTTGTGTAATATTTAAATGAAATTATACAAAGTAGAACAAATAAATTTCTGTGTGAAAATCACCAAGAGTGTTTATTTATATTCATATTGTTAAACTCTTGCTTTAAATCTACTGATAATCTGGGATGAAACCTAAGAATACACATCGTTAACAAAGCATCCATATAACTTCATTCCCAAAAGTGTTCCTCATCTTTGCACCACACTAGCTAACCTGGTATTTTACATGGTTAGCAAATTTCTTCTCTAAATCATGGCTATGATTAAAATCAGGGATCTTTGTTACCAGCAGTACTGCAACATTGAAAACAACATAATTGCAAATTGATGCCTATTTATATCTTTTAAACTGGTAATTTAATTTAATTTTGATTTTGTAGTATATTCAAAATGGTTAAAAAAATCAAGGTGCACAATTATTTTTGCTTCCACTTCTGTTTTCATTTTATCACTTGTCTTTGTTTATCATATGTCTTGCTAGCTTTTATATTTGGATTTTTTAAAATTTTCCCTCCCTTCTTTCACAAAAGATGGTAAACCACACACTATTTCATGGTTTGATTTGTAACAACATATGACCTGAATATTTTTCACATTAATGGTAAACATATTACTACCCATGAAATAATCTTAACTTGCCTTTTAAGCTAAAACGTTTTCCTGTGTTTCTATATTGTCTTAGATCATTTAATAAAATTAGACCATTTTAATAATATTTAACAATTGTTGATACTACATTAAATAATAATTTCCAAGGATTGGATGATCCAGTAAATAATGTTAATACCAATTTTTAATGAAATTAATATGTTTTTATTATAATACAACTTTGTAGTGTAACAACTTCATGCCATTGTGTTAAAATATTTTTAAAAATTTTAAATTAACACAATGATTACTCATGAAGTATGGTATGATATTTCCATATGTATTTATAAAATGATTATCATATTTGGATAACAAGTTTACCCATCACCTCAAGCATTTTCAAGGGTTAATCAGAATTTGGGGTGAATATTTAAATTTTAAGAAAATATATTACAATAGAAGTCTCATTGATATTATTTCCCCTCAAAATACTTCCCTTTGTTTTAAACTTATTCCATCATTCCTGCCACTTTCTGAAATACTTCTAGAAATTCTTTTTGTGTCATCAGGCCTACTGCCATCCAATTGGGTTATAAATACCATTGCAGTGTGCTGTCACTTATTGCATTCATGGACCTGGCACTCTGAAACTTCTGCCTCTTCGGCAAGGTCAAAATGATAATAAAAAGTAGACACTGAATTGGCAGGGCATAGAGGTAGCTGAAACAGCACAACTAAAAATCCTCATGAAAGAGGACAGTAAGAACTGTTTTGGAAGCAGCAAGAGTGGTGGAATAAATAAATTCAAAGTGAGTGGGTATATTTTATGAAGGACAAATGGCAGTACACTTTTTTAAAAATGTATTTAGTACAGGAGATACAGGGTCTTACTACACAGATTGAACTCATAGTGATTCTTCTATTTTCAGCCTCCCAAGCACTGGGATTACAGGTGCATGCCACCACACCGTCTCAATCATGTCTCAGCGTGCCCTACAGGGCAGGGCTGGCACGGCAGGCTGGAGACTGAGCCCCAATCCCTGGGCCTGCCTAAGCAGGTACTTCAGTCCGCTAAGTTATCTGGCCAGCCTGGCAGTGCACCTTTTATTGCAAGAATTTTTTAAAATTTTAAAAGTTGAAATTTTTGTTTCATATCTTGTATAGCTCTAAGATATTTTTGAAATGAAGGATTAATTATTGTCAACCATAGTTACACTTCTATGCTATATATAAAACAGTAGAAATGATTCTTCCTAAAAGCTGTTCTCTCATACTTGTGAACCCCATTTTCTCCATTGCTGCAACTACATCTTTCTCAGCCTCTGATACTGTTCTACTCTCTTTCTTTGTTTCTCTCCCTTTTCTTTTTGTTCTCTCTCATCCTTTCTCTTCCTGTTTCTTGTTTTTCTCTCAGTGTCTTTGTCTCTCTGTCTGTGTGTGTCTCTGTTGTCTCTGTGTCTGTGTTCCTGTCTCTCTGTGTCTGCCCATCTGTCTGTCTGTCTGTCTCTCTCTCTCTCTCTATCTGTGTCTGTCTTTCTGTCTGTCTCTGTCTCTATGTTCCTGACTCTCTGTGTCTGTCTGTCTGTCTCTCTCTCTCCCTCCTGCTTCTAGGCCCTGAACCAGGAGCCTCACATATGTTAGGCAATCAATCCAAATATACCATCAGTCCCTCTCTACTTTTCAGAGATCAAATTTTAGCTTCCAGAGATAAGGGACAATGTTTATCATCTTCCTGTGCTTAACACGATGTCCTCCAGTTCCATCTATATTCCCATAAATATCAAGAATTCATTCTTCTTTATGGCTGAATAGCATTACTCTGGACATATACACGCCATTCTGTTTGTCATTCTGGTGACGCACACCCTGAATAACTGCATCTCTTGAGTACTGTGAGCATTCAAGACACATAGCAGTGCAGTTGTTTCTTCAGCATACTGACTTCACTTCTTTAGATACCTATCCCACATCCTGCATTTTCTTTTTATGTTTAACCAGTGGTGAGCTTGCTAGATCACATGATACTTTTATTTCTGTTTTGTTAATCGAGCCTCAATATTATTTTTCATGAAGTCTGTTCTAATTTACACACCCACATACAGAAATGTGTATGAAAACACACATCTATATATGGAAATGAGTATGAAAATACTCTTCAGGTTTTTAACAGCATACATTTTTTGTCTTTTTTGGTTAAAAAAAATCGTTATGGATTTTATCGAGTTGTCTCTTGAAAGCCTTATGTGCTCATAAATAGGGACTTTCAAAGGTGGTTCAGTTAGGGTGTGAGAGTTTGGACTAAGGGCATGTTGTGGATATTGAGGGCACCCTACTCTGGTGTGCGCGTCACCAACCAATAGGCTTGTAGCCTGAATATAAGGGATGATTGATTGCTCTTGCTGGGCTTTTGCTTGCTTCTTGCTGCCTTCTGCCTTGCACCGTTTATTCTCTGCAATGCCCCTCTGCCGTGCCACCCCTGCCTTAGAGCTAGCTCTTTATGGGCAGAAGCCTCTATAAACTGTGAGCTAAGTAAACCTTTTGTCCCTGCGCAGTGTTAAGTATTTTGTCTCAGTAGCAATAAAAGTAGCTAAACCAATCATTTCAAGGATAGTGAGATGCCATTTCTTTCTGGTTTTGATTTGCATTTTCCTGATACTTGGTGAGACTGAGCTTTTTCAGTTGATAAATTCCTATCTATTTTTTACTTTTGCTACCTGTGCTTAAGAATGTATATTCAAAATATTATCACAAAGACCAATGTTCTAAAATGTTTCCCTTATGTTTTCTTCTAGTACCTTCACACTTTTGAACTGTACATTTTTTTTTCCTTTGGCAGAACCTAGGACTGAACTCAAGCCCTGCACTTGCCAGGCAAGCGCGTATTCCACTGAGCCCTCTGCCAACCCTGAACCATACATTTAAGTCATAGGTTCATTTAAAATTGTTTTTTGTATATAGTCAAAGGCAAATGTTGATGTCTTTTCTGTGAGGAAGGCTGTAGAAGTTGATATACACCAGGTACAACCCTGTGATCAGCTTAATTGTACTATTTCATCCCATATATGGTTTTGTTATAATGTAATATAATTAATATAATATATTATATTATAATATAATATATAGATTTAGTATCATTCTTAAAGATTATTAAACCTGTGTTAATTTTGGAGCATAAGCATCAAACAAAGAAAACTAACCTTCTGTTTTGGTAAGGATGTTAGTGAGTTTCCATTTGTATGCAGGATAGTTATAAAAATGTTAGGCTCAGTTATATGCATATCTCTATATCTGGACACTGGTTTAAAGAAATATGTCTAACTGCCGAGTTGACAAGGGGTGAATTGCAGTGGTAGATATTTTGGGTCGACCTGGCTGCATCGCCTCTGTTTTTGAACTCCTAGGGCATGGAGGGTTCACCCTGGGACTTGCAGGGAACTGCCCTGGGGCTGGGAGGGCCCGCCCCAGAGTGACTCCCCACAAACAGAGTGTATAAAGGTGTTCAGGAATGATTTGGTGGTCCACTTACTCAGCAGAACTTCAGTCTTCACAGCGAACTTGGACTTCATCTCCTGACTTCCAGTGCAGACTCTTTGACCTCTTGGCTTGGATCCTTCTCCTTTCTATCATAGATTCTTCAGCCTCATCACAGATTCTTCAGCCTTCCATAGCAGACTTATCAGCCAACTGATAGAGACTTGCACAGAAGGCTGCATTGAGCGTCAGACCCTGGGACTGAATCTTTCGGTCTCAGGTGTGCAGACACCCTCTGCATGCTTCCTCATCTAACTCTGCAGCTCACTGTCATGAGCCAATCTTGTAATTTCTTATACATTTGTACATCTTGTGGTATATCTGTTCTTCTAGCAAAACCCTGACTAATACAAAGGCACATGAGGCTATATAAAAAAACAGAAAATAGATAAGAACTCGAGAAAACATCAATGTTTCCTATTTTAATAGTAAAAATTTGCAAATGAAAATTACTTAATTGACCTGTATTACTTGAAAATAAAATGTGGAATTGCTTTTTAAATTTCAGTATAGTATTTATCTTAGTCTTTTCAGGCTCTATCATGGTTTTCTACAGTATATAGGTAACTTGCACAAAAGAAAATTTGTTTCTCATTGTTCTGTAGGCTGAGAAATCCAGGATCAGGACACTGACACAGTTGGAGTTGGAGGAGCACCCTATTCCCAATGCCTTCTCACCACATCCTCACATGGTCAAATGGGAAAATGTACCCCATTGCACCTCTTTATGAGGACTTTATGGAAGGAAAGATAATACAGAGGCCCTGGTCTCTTCTTTAAATTGTCATGCTATTTTCACTCAGTCTATGTCCATCTTATTATATTCTTCAAATCATATATAGATTATTCAATGCTGAGTACAGTGTTAAAATTATACAAATAGTTTGTAGGGAACATTTTAGGGAATAAAAAAATGTCCATTCATATTCAATGTAGATGTATTTAAAGTTTTTTAAAAAATATGTAGTTAGTTGAATCCACAGATGTGGAACCTGTGGATACAGAGGAGTAATGCACACTTATTTTAATATCTCCTATTTTCCCAGTTTTTGTATTCTCTGTTTGTAGATTGAAAATTCTCCTGTAAAATAGTCCTTTGTATGTGAGTGTATGAATGAGTGTTCCTTTTGTCTCATAGTTAGGCCTGGACAAGTAAGTTATAAATCTTACACCCCTTAATGCCATTATGAGGGGGAAAAATCAGTTTCATGAAACTCAGTCCAATTAGGTTACAGGTCCCATCCTTTTATTTTTTATTATTATATTTTAATGTATTTAGTACACTGTCTATAAGGTCTGACTACACAAATAAAACTCATAGTGATCCTCCTGTTTCCAGCCTCCCAAGTGCTGGGATTACAGGCGTTTGTCACTACACCCAGTCTCAATCACCAGTCTCAGCTTGCCCAAGGGCAGGGCTGCACCCAAGGCTGGGGATCAAACTCTAGTCCTTGTGTCCACCGAACCAGCACTTTAATCTGTTGAGCTATCTGGCTGGTCCTTCCCATTCCTTTTAAATTAAGCACTCAGAAAATTTGCTCCTTGCTTTTGTTACCATTTATGTATGATACTAGTAACTGAAATTTGACAAAGAATGTACCTCATTATGAGTAAGAGAAGACTTATTCTGATGAATTTGTGCTTCAGTTACCTTGGAGTTCACAAAAAGCCTTGAATCAACACGAATATCTGTGATATTAATGCTGTAAGATTTAAGCAAATGATTAGGTTCTCCTGCTGAGAAATAGCACTGTAAGTTTGCAGGCCTGTTATTATCCTATCAAAAGTCAAAGATTTATAAGTGAACTGATATAATATTAAATGCATTCATGATACAAATTGGTAAACTTGGTAATTTTCATTAAAAGATAAGTGGTCTTATCTTCTCTGGGTGGTCTACTTTTCTATTAATAAGCATTGTGGAATTTAGATTAAAAGGCATTTATAAGGTTTTGGTACAGTTTGATTTGAATTGATAGGTATGCACCATAACCCCTGGAATAGTGGAAAAAGTCAGTTTCTTCTAGAGAAAATAATAGAAAATTTCTTGCCAAGCAGATATCAGCATGAGCAGATGATAGTGAAAGATCTAGCTCACTGACTATAAGCACTGTTTCAGAAGTCTCATTCCCACACGCTCCCTATAGCATTATCAGTATTCATGCTTTCCATAAACTACACATGTGAGTCTACAGGAAGGTGAAAGTAATTTGGCATCCTGCTGTTTCCCATTTATTTTTGATATGAATGGGGATATGGAAATTCTATAGCAGTAAAGACAATTTTCTGATTTTATTTTACCTCTCTTGGTCAAAATGTGGCTAGATGTTAACCCTTTCATCTTACTTCAAGACACATATAAAGATTATTAGAATACAGGACATGAAACTTGAATTTTCTATTGTGATAGTATGGACAATGATCTGGCCTCATAGTGGAAACAATCAGGAGTTCCATTTTAATTTCTTCATCCATATCATCTCCCCATTTCTAATACCTGTCAGCCCCCTGTCTTCTTGACCAATTGACTTGAACACTTATGTAGTCATTCAACCCCGAAGAGGAGAAATCTCAGTGTCTCTGTAGTTTGCTGCATAAATGCTTATTGTAAATGGAAAAAGAATTGCTACATTGCACTTGTCAGGTGCATCATAATGTAACCACAACAACAATAAATTTATAAAATAGTCGATTTACAACATACAGCTGGCACGATGAGACAGGGGTTGTGGTGACAGCATGATTTATTTCTTACCATTGAAGGAAAAGAATGACAATGGGAGCATTCTGAGCGGCAGCTGCTCTCTGTGCCCAGTAATGACTATGCATCTGAGCTGCTACTTCTGCCAAGTTTGGAAATAATCAAATTAGAAGTACGCAAACTATGTATTAGTTCTTCTGAGTAATAAATTAGTATTCTGTTTCCAACTTGCTCAAATGATTTGCCAGATTCTTTGTTGCTTCAGATTGATATCTGCAATTTTTAAACTTTTGTTTCATGAAGAATTAAGAAATAGGGCATTAAGTTGCATCTCCCCGCTCCAAAGGATATGCTTACTTTCTTGCTTTTCCAAATGGCCATAATGTTGTCATTCACAATTTTTAAGCTATATTTTTAAGATATATAGTTAACATCAATCTCTTACTTATACTAACACTTCTTCTTTAGCATGTTAGTTTATTTCTAATAAAATGTAAGTGAAACAGAGCAAGAAGTATCAGTTGAGTGCTCGGTGTTGGGTTTTAGTTGAGTGTCCATTCATACTTACTAAGCGCATGCACAGTAAGTTGTTTCACTCGGTATGAGCACTGTTTCTAAGTAAGGTCATCTTAGATCTACACAAGGACAGTGTTATACTCATGTCTGTGAACATCTAAAAATGTATAATTAATCCTTAGCCAGGGAAAGCGTGATGCATATTAATTAGTGATTTATGTGATGTTAAAAGTTGGAACATCCCCAGAGGCTCCTGGTACAAGATTGTCTCTATTATGCAGAAATGTCTAGGTTGATATTTTACAACTTGCTTAATAGTCTGAATTTACTTACATGGGTAATGGGATATAAAAGACCCTGCAATAAACTTTTGCTCAAGATCTCTTAAAATCAAGACATTTTGTGCACATTTCCATTTCTTATAACCTAGAAACAAAGTTGTATTCTAGTGACTCACAATCCTGGGATACAAACCCCTCACTGATTTTTTTTTAACTCTGTCTCCTATTGTGCAGCACTCCTTGTTTCTAATAAAGGCATATGTGAGTACAATTTAGGGCACCTTATATGTTGTTTCAATTATTTGACCCTGTGTAATCCAGGCAAGGGTACATTCTGTTGGGTTCTTTTCAGAAAAGAGGGGGGGAAAAGCACACTGAACAATGTTCCCAATCACCAGTGTCACTTGTTAGACACTAGCAACAAAAGACTTTATTCAATGAGAAAAAATAAATACTGTACTGAGTGGAGATTACGCTTATCACTCACTCTGCTTTTCCTCTGTTTGCAGTGTACCAATAATTTCATGATATTTCCAAATTTTCTATTCATTCAAAGCATAAAATCTTCTAAAATTCAAAATATATAGGTAATAGAATTTAAAACACTGCAGAGAGAAATAGAGGGAGAGGAGAGAGGAAGAAAGGGAGAGGGAAGGAGACAGGGAGAGAGAGAGGAAATGCTTGACTTAGGGCATATATTAAGACTGTGTATATAGGTGTGTGTATATACGAGATATATACAGCATAGCAGTTTCTGCATTTAGAATCTTAGTTCTGACATTTACCAGTCAAGGAATCATAGTTACTTTGTTTTACCTATCTGTTTGCCTGTCAGTTTCCTCATCTTTAAAAAGTGCATAGCACTAATAGATTAAATTATTCCATGCCTGGTTAATAATAAATGCTCAGTAATATTAGCTTTTTATAAGGCATTGTTATGGTCTGTGTCTTGATGTCTCCCAGAGCCTCACATAGTCATGGGAGTGGGCTTTTCAGAGGTATTATTTTTTAATCTACTGTTTATAATTGGAGTCAAGGTCCAGTGCTGGGATTAAGGGTGTAAGTGGTACACCCACCCAAGCGGTTAGCAGACATACAATGTGAGGGACAGAAAGAGGTTTGTCCCAGCTCTCTCTCTCTCTTGCTGCTTTTGCTGCGTTCTGCTGTGCCAGCCACTGTGAACTGTTTCCCCTTGCCATGGAGCCAGCCAATTATGGGCTGCTACAAATTGTGAACTAAATAAACCTTTCCTTGTTTAATCTAGGGTGTTGTGTTTTTGGTTCAGCAACAGCCAGAGGAAAGGCATCAGGTGCACAAACATATTGAAAAAGGACTATTCCCCATAAATTGGAAAATTT
This sequence comes from Ctenomys sociabilis, assembly GCA_004027165.1. Taxonomy (NCBI): domain Eukaryota; kingdom Metazoa; phylum Chordata; class Mammalia; order Rodentia; family Ctenomyidae; genus Ctenomys; species Ctenomys sociabilis. The sequence continues at coordinate 8,998 of PVKA01031120.1, forward strand.
GAAAATTGGGAGTAAGGCCTAGAACAAGGTAAAAGTCAGGTTTTTATATTCCTATTCAACAATTGTTTATATTTGGATTAATAGTAGCACAAAACTAAGCCCATAAATATATATATTTTTAATCACCAATTTCCCTGTACCTGGCTTATATGAGGTGGGACTGGGTAAAGCCTATCGTGTGTTCCAACGTATAATGTAAAAGTTTGCAGGGTTATTAGTGGGAGTCAAGTTGTTGGTTTCAGTATAAAGTAGTGCTCTTGTTACAAGCTAGTTATCTTTTGGAGCACACCTTTTGAGTAAAGATGTTTGATGGCACTGAAGCGACTGCAGTGTGATAATGACTGAGACGGGACTGGTTCAACATCCTGGTGTTTCGATTTTTTGATAAATCAATCTCCGAGGTTTAGCTTCTCTCACAGAGTGACGCTACGCACCTGTTCAAAGTACATCCCTTTTGTCCTCCAGTTTTCCTATTGGCTTCCTGTCACAGTTTGCATTGATTTTAAAGTTTTATTGTTGATGTTTAAAGCACTTAATGGTCTGATACCTTCTTATATTAATGACTTGCTTTTTCCCACAGGACCAGAATAAATTTTGAGATCCTCTTTTGCTAGTTGGATGTCAGTCTTAAATGTCACTTTGAGATTCACAGGGCAAAGACCTTCTGTCTTTTGCTCATTCTTTTGAGAACAGATAAGACATAAAAAAGAAAACATATATCTTTTCCAAAAGCCAGTAGGCATCATAGGAAACCATGATGTACTAAGAATTCTAGTTTATCAAATTAATATGTTTTCAAGATACAGTTTGTAATAGAAAACCTAAATGACCAAATTTCCCAGAAGTGTTCTAGTGAAATATGAAATGTTGAGAATAAATTACAAAAATTTAAAATATTGTTATTTTAAAACTTGGAAAATAAATGTTAAATATTTAATAAAATATTAAATTTATAAAGTGCAGAATTTTAACATTAGCACTTATTCTTAAAACTTGAAACGTAAGTGCTATGTTCCTGAGTGAAAAAATACTTGACCTGTTCTAATCTGTGAAAATAGAATTAAAATTCTATTTGAAAGCTAATCATTCAAAGCTTATTTTTAGTTTCTAAGATATTTATGAATGAATCACAAATAGTCTTTTTTGGATTTAATGTTTAGTTGCAAGTATTAGATTATGCTGTATGTTTGTGTTACATTATTAGGGTTAGTGAAATATGGTTAATGTTAAAAAAAGATTTTTAGAAGGATTTTTCAGAAAACAACTACTCCATGTAAGCATAAATATTGAAGTATCACAGAGGAAATCAATTGGTTTTTTACTAAAACTTTCTATCAAAAAGTATTCCAATTCATAATGTAGGGCAAATTAATTATGCATGTTTCCATCTTCTGACATCTGTCTATCCATCTATCTTGCATTTATCAGTTAATCCATCCATCATGCATCTCAAGCACCTCTCACTTATTTATCTATAATTAATTTGTTTACTTCCTTCTAGCCCTTTGACTCTCACTTGCTGTAATGATGCTTAGCACTTGATAATATACTAAACAGCAGATTATCCCTATCACCTATATTATACATAATATAAAGTACAAGGACAAATGACAGATAAGCCTAATTTTACTATTATTATTCAATGAAAGGGTATTTGTGTATGACAGTGACCTAAGTGAATTCAGAATGTTTCCTTTCCACTGTCCTATCTTTATCATTTTATATCCTTCCTGAAGCTATGTTATAGAATTTCTTCTTGTTGGAATAATAGAAAATAGAACATCTACAGTTCTATGATAAGTGCATATCAAACATCTTAAAACATTTAAATCTTTGCTAATAGCTCAAACAACATGAAATATCAAAACATGAAGGGTGAAAGATGCATTATTTTACTTATTGTTAAAAGGTAGGTTATTTCTTTATTATCTATCCATTAAGGAATTCAGTATTTGTCATCGTGAGTGCTAAAAAAGGAAAAGTATATAATGGAGTATTATTCAACAATAATGAAAGACAAACTTGAGACCTTTATAAGTAAATGGATGCAACTGAAGACCTTATTCTTAAGTGAAATGAATCAGAGCCACACGTGTAAATATCAGATTGTCTCCATACTATAAGAAACTGAAAAATAAATAAAATCCAAAAAGTACATTAGATGTAGTAAAATGGAAAGAAACTGAACATGAGAAGTAAACAATGGGGATGAGGGAAAGAAGAAAAGATAGGGAAAAAAAGGAAGGCAGAAAATCATGCAAGTATATATGCAGGATAGCTGAGGTGATTGTAGTACTAACCTCCATCAGTTTTTTTTTTTTCTTTTTGATAACAGTCAATGTTTAAAATTTTCACTTTGGCTAACTGTATAAGTTAATATCTGTAATCTGCATAGCTACATCTAGGATAGCAATGCGCAGTACAAAAACCGGAATTGAATACCTCTCATCTTCTTCTTCCAACGTGTACCATTACTAATGTCTTATCAATTATTATTATACTCTCTTTAAAATAAATTTAAAAATAAAAAGTAAGGCCAGTGAGATGGCTAAGTGGACTAAAGAGCCTGCTTAGACAAGCATAGGGAATGCGGTTCAATCCCCAGCACCACCAGCCACTCCACCCCTTCCCTAGCACTAGAATCCAGGTGTAGTGGCATGTGCCTGTAATCCGAGCACTGGGGAGGCTGAAAGTAGGAGGATCACTACCAGTCCGAGCTGAGTAGTGAGACCCTGCAACAAACAAATATACTAAAAAACAAACAAAAAAGACAAAAAATAATTTAAGTATATCGAAAGGAAGAGTTAATGTATTACTATTTGACCAATCTTACACATCTATATCTGGAAAACTGAGCAGTAAATTTGACTATAACAATATGTAGTATAACAGCTACTGTTAATTTTTAATTCTTGTTTTGAAATTCTGTACCATTTGTATTGTATGTTGCTTTGGATCTGTCTTTGTTTTTATCCTTTGTTTTTGCTTTTAGTTTTGTTTTTACTTTTTAAAAAACATCTAACAAATAGCAACTGACTGAAAATGTTTCAGAATATCATGCAGCTTTTTTGTATACAACCTATTAAATCAACTAGTGAGGGAGGAACTTGATATGTTCTATTAAAATTAGGATATACTTTTTTCTCTTTATAGTTTTATCAGCTTTTGTTTCATATTGGCTGAGTACATGTTTAGAATAGGTATAGCTTCCCAGTGATCTGCTTTACATATTATTTTGAGATATAGTTTGTCTGATATCAACATATATAAAACAGGGTTTCTTTTTAAATTAAGGTTAAAAGGAAGGAACATTTTGTATTTGTACATACAGAATAGTTAGGATAGATATGCAGCTACTTTCCCTTAATTCAATGAGAAGAAAGATTTGTACTAGTAGTGTTTGGATAGGATATCCTGTCTGCTTCTTGTACCATGGATAACCAACAAGAAGATAACAGTGTGCATTGTATTAATTATTGAAACTGTCTTATTAGTCAGTTTTGAAACTGTCTCATTGATAACTTGTTTCTCAATAAAATAAAATAAAAACAACAAAAAATAAAATAAAATTAAGGTTGACGATGTATAGAATTTCTGTTCTTTTTAATCCTATAAGGCATAATCAAAATATATGATAAAAGATTGAATAAAAATGTTTATTACTGTAAAAGATGCATTGCCAATAATAGCCCTTGAAGCACTCCTTTTTGCTTTGAATACGTTTATCCCATTGTTCTTGCCACCTTCTGAAGCAGTTCTGGAAGTATCTTTCTGTATCTTTTCAAGGTATTAATGAAAATATGGTGAATGTTAGTGTTGAAGACAATCTAAAGAAGACACACTATTGTGTGTCTTTGTGCACCTTATTCCTGTGTAGGGCACCATGCAACTCGTACTTCTCCCCAAAGTCAAATTCACCACAAAAGGTAAATATTTGGAGTAGATTCAGAGCACTAAAGGAGTCCTACAGCACAACTGATTCAGAAAGTGATAAGAAGGGTGTTTGAAACCAGAGTTAATGTTTTGAGAGGAATTAAGGACAATGTTTTCTATTGTAACAATAATTTTGCTTTAATTTAGACACTCATCCTATCTTTCTATCATATCTTGTTGTTATGGTTTGTGTTTAGTTGTCCCCCAAAAACCTCATGCAGTCATGTGGTAGACTTCTAGAGTTTTCGATCAACTAATGATCTGTTGGGATTATTGGTGTGGGTGCTGCTGTGTTGATTTATGATTGGTATGTTATTTACCTGCTTTGTTTATTCCTTTTTGTCCTGTGTTTAGTTGTCTGCCCTATTTAGTGCATTCCTTCTGTTCTCATTGACGGAGTTCTCATCATTTTAGTCCCTCTGTAGAATATCTTTCAATAGTCTGTGTAGGGTTGGCTTTGTCACCATGAAATTCCTTAGTTGTTCTCTCTCATGGAAGTATTTCACTTCTCCATCAAACTTGAAAAAGAGTTTTGCAGGGTATAGTAGCCTGAGCTGGAATCTGTTTTCATAGAAGATTTGAAGTATTCTGCTCCATGCTCTTCTTGCCTTCATGGTTTGTGAAGAGAAGTCGGCCATAATTCTGATGGTTTTCCTTTGAATGTGATCTGCTTCTTTCCTCTAGTGGCTTTCAGTATATTATTCTTGTGCTGTATTTCTGGGATCTTTACTGTTATATGTCTTGGTGTGTTTTTAATTGGGTTGAAGTTATTTGGCGTTCTGTATGCTTTGGTTGCCTGAATGTCAGATGGTTTCCTCATACTTGGGAAGTTTTCTGCTATTACTTCTGCCCATATTCTTTTAGTATCATTTGTATCCTTCTTTCTCATTGATGCCTATTAGTCTCACATTGTTCTTCTTTGCATCATCTTGTAGGTGATGAATTATTTTGTCCTGCATCCTAGTTGTTTCAAGAGATCTTTTCTTACCTTTTCACTAGCTGCACCAACGTCTTCAAGATCTGAAACTCTGTCTTTGCTTTCACTCAAATGGTTTTACAAGCTTCTGTTTGAGATTTTAAGTTCCTCTGTGCCTCTTTGACTCTGCTTCATGCGATCTATTTCTTTCCTGTATTGCTCAGTGAAGGAATCTGTCTTTTTTCTAATCTCCTCTATTTTTTTTTAATAAATGTCTTCTTTACAAGCAGCTATTAATTCTTTTACTGTGGAGTATTTTTCAGGTTGGGTTTTCTCCCTATGTTTCTGTATTTGATTCCTTACTTCCAATGCTGTGAATTCAGAGATTTCTTTTTTTTATTTCACATTAATTCTGCTCTTAATTCCTCTATACCTTTTTGCTATTGTTTATTTACTTCTGATGCTATGAATTCATAGATTTCAGCTAAGCTAGTGTCCTCTGCATTTGTTCTGAGTGGGCATTGGGTTTCCTCCATTTGTTTCTGTATTTGATTCTTTATTTCAGGTGCTATGAATTCAGAGATTTCTTTTTTTGTTTCAGAAATTTTGCTCTGAGTTCCTCTATACATTTCTTCTGTTGTTTCTTTACTTCTGATGCTATTAATTCATACATTTGGGCTGAGCTAGTGACCTTTGCAATTGTTCTGGGTGGGCTCAAGGCCTGAGATTGCATTTTGCTCCTTATCTTTGCCATTTCTTATAGTACTGACCTCTGACTTTAGGTGTAGGGCTTTAGTGCAGTTATAGTCTTAGCACCTAATGATATTTAGGTGCAGATCTATTAAGTTTGACTTTATCCAGTTATGCTTAACTGTTGTGTTCAGCTCCTTCCTGCTGTAGCCCTTGGAAGTAAACCTGTTGTGCCCCTCTGGTGCAACAGTGAACTTGTGGTGCCCCTCTGTTGTGTCCCTGGCCCAGGGAGCATAGGGGAGCTCGGGAGCTCTCCCCCACACTCGCCTGGACTGAACTTGGGCTGAATGGGAGAGAGAGTGAGAGAGTGGGCAGAAAGGATCCCGAGAATGTGGCAGGAGAACTCACTCAGTGGCTGGCCTGGTCTTGATCTAACCAGTGCAGGGGAGCTCAGGAACTCACCCCAACACTCGCCAGGCTTGAGCTTGGGCTTGTGAGTGCAGCTGATTATGGATATAAGTGCTGCTGGGATTATGGTTGTAAGAGCTGTTGGGATTATGAGTACGAGTGCTATACCCAGCCTGAGAGGGATAACCTGCATGCAACGCAAGAGAGAAACCTGCTTTGTGCAGCCCTTGTTGCTGTCATTCACATTTGCTCTTGCTCTTTGCCACCGCCATGAACTGCTGTTCTCTGCCTCGTGCCACTCTGCCTTGGAGCCAGCTGAGTGTGGGCTGAAGCCTCTGCTAACTGTAGGCTAAATAAGCCTTTCTTTCCTTCATTGTGCTGGCTATTTGTTCCAACAATGAGAGAAGAGTAACTAAGACACTTGTAGTTGTGTCTTCAAGTTTAGAGTGGATCTCCTGTAGAGAAAGATCCACTTATACTCAGAAATACGTTAGTCTCTATTAATTGGTATGTTTTGACCATTTGCACTTAATATAGTTTCTAATTTTGTTTTGGATTTTGTTTTTTGAAACAGGCTCTCCTTATGGAGTCTAGGCTGGCCTCAAACTCATGGCACTTCTCCTGCCTCAGCCTCTTGAGGGCTGGTTTACAGATATGTGTAACTACACCCAGCCAAGGTGATTATTTATAAAGTTAGCTTTAAGACAGATATTTACTTGTTTTCTATTTATAGTACATTTTCTTTATGCTGTCTTTTGCTGGATTGATTATTGCATATCAATTTATATCTTTTACTGGAATATTAGTTCTGTTAGTGATTGATTGCTCTTGTGTAACAGTACTTTTTCAGCTCTTTTGTGTTTGGTCAGTGTTTTCACTTTGTTTTGGTTCTTAATTTCTGTAATGAATATTAATTTGAATATCACATATTTTCATTTTATAATGTTCGTTTTTGGCTTAACTCTCTGTGATTATGGTTTGAGTACTCCTTTCTACTAATGTTGTCCAGGTTTTCATATAGCTGCTTTAACATGCTTGTAGGATTTATTGCAATGTTTTTTTGGTAATTCTAACTAAGGAATTCTATATAATTATTGGTCACTTTCCCTCCAAACTTTTAATTTTATACCACACATGGAACTTAATCACAGGGATTGAAATAAGTAGAACTTTTCCTCAATGTGGTTATGTCCTTTCTATTAGGAAGCTGGAGTAAGATGCTTACTAGGATTATTATTTTGTTGCAATCTGGAATTATATGGAGTTCAGCCTGGACTGTAAATTTAGTTTCTTTTCTAGTTTCAAATGCTTTCAGCTCTGGATCTATGTGTATAGTACAGATCAGTGGAAGGGCTTTGATACATAAGTATCCATAACTATAGAGGCTATTATCTGATTTTTGGATGAGCTTCTCCTATCTGACTGTTATGGTTTGTATTTTTGCAAGGGGAACAACATAATATAGGGCACACATTCTATAAGATTATATTATCATGAATCACCAAAAGAATAATGTACCAAAAATTCAGAAAATCCATCCACACTCTAAAAACCAAAGAATCCAGCTGAGGGCCTGGATCCCAAAATAGTGTCCTGTATGAGTCCAGCTGATGACCTGGACCTCATAACAATGCCTCGCATGAATTCAGGGGAAGGCTGAGAGATCATGACCATGTCTCGTGCAGACAGACCTGTTTCACAAATCTGCACTGGGAAGGCCCAAAGGTCAGTGGTGGAAGGTAGAAAGTCTATGCCAGCATGACGAAGGATCTGTGCTAGCAGGTTGAGGGATCTGAACTGGATCATTCAAGAAGTAATGCTTGAAGTAGGAACCAGAGCCCCCATCCTCAGCAACAGTGAGGTCCTGAGCTCCTCTGATAATGAGAACAGCCGAGTTCCCACCAGGAAAGCCAACACGGTGAACTTCTCCAGGGGACTGAGCATTGCACCATCTTCCTGTCCAGAGCCAGAAAGTGAAGCTCAAAATGAAGACCACAGATCCCCAAAGTGAACCATAGCCGTTCTGAGTCACAACAAGAACCCAAGCTCCTCCTTCAGCAAGAGCAGTCAAGTTCATCAGGATAGCCAGCAAAACAAGTTCCTCCAGCAGAATAACCCAAGAAAACCAGCAGCTTCTTTTATTTTTTCTTTAATATATTTTAGTGCAGGGTGTACAGGGTCTCACTATGTAGACTGGATTCATAGTGATTCTCCTGTTTTCAGCCTCCCAAGCACTGGGATTACAGAGGTGTGCCCCACACCAAGTCTTAATTGGCATCTTAGCATGTCCCTGGTGTGGGGCTGGATCAAACCCTGGTCAATGTGCTCTGCCTAATCAAAAGCTTTAGTCCACTGAGCTACCTAGACAGCCCTAGCAGCTTCTAACAGCTCCCCAACATCTTCTCCAAACAGCTTCCCTAAGAGTCTCCCTTCTTCCTCTCCAGTTCTGCCTCTTTTGCTACTGGCAGCAATCCTCAGGCGGCCTCCCACACCGAACACCAGGTTGAGTTCAGTTCAGTTGCTTGTAACAAGTTGGCTACCTGTTGGCAATCCACCAAGTTACTACTTTGAGGGCATCAGTCAGCATTATCTAGCACTTAGTGATAGCTCCTTCAGGAGAAAGTCAATGAAGGGACAATTTTTGCTTCTAGTTTGATGATGAAACTCAATAGACTGCTACCACACTGTTTTCTTTCACAGCAGTACATTTTTTTTCAGCTTTTCTACATGTTTGACTGAATGACTGCATCAGATTGTGTCACATTGGGTCACATTTGCTGACTGCCTCTGGAGGCCACAGGTCTCTGCTCAACTAACAGGGTCTTATTACTCTCTAGAATTTAGTTCCTTTAGACCTCATTGTGTTAGGAAGCACATATTGCCTTACCATACAATAGTAAGACTATTGTCTTCTTACCTAAGTTTACAGCAGGAACAAAGATGTCTTATGATAATTTATATCTTAATCAGACATAGACCTCAACTGTTTTTAATAAAATATTCTTTTTCTTCCTGTATTATGTGTTGGGATGGAAGCTACCCAAGGGCAACAATGTCTTTCTTTATCAAAAGTTATCTAAAGTCTACAGTACTTGCAGAAATGATTGAGTATAATGGGTGAAAATTACACTGAAGACATCACTCATGTCAGAATGTATTTTCCCGCACTCTTCTCTCCAGAAGTCTTAACTTGGATTTCCACAGTTCCTATAAATGTGCGTTTTCTTTCTTTTTTTTTTTTTTCACCTTAAAAGAGAAAATTTTTCAGTGGCCTTTGCATTATAATATACTATGTGCTCTTACCTATTACTTATGATTCTTCAACAATAAAAAAATAAGAGAATGTGCTTTTTGATTATGTATTCAGAAATCTTCGTTTAGATCTTCCATAGCTTCAAAGATTTTTCACCTTTTGTAAGTAGGATTTATTTTGGAGAAGCTTAGAGTCTGATTTTCTGGCAGCCAAAGTAATGAAGAAGAGGATTTATTTTTAATTTAATTATAATTTAGCGGGCAAGTTAGCATATTTTAGTGATCAGTAACACAGAGTACAAACCCTATGGGCAGAAGAACCGCATTCAAATTGTGCTCCAATCTGCTTGCTGTGGACCTTAGAAAAGTTACTATTAGCCACAGCAAATCCTATTCTTACCTTGTATAAAATTGACATAATAAAATCATAGACATCATAGTTATGCTGTTTAAATTAACTAATGTTGCAAATTAAGCAGAACACAGCCTCACATGTAGTGTTATACTATTGATAGCTTTTCTCATATAATGTGTCCCTATTACCTGAGGTAGTATAAAGTTGTGCTGGCATAAAGATGAATCAAACACTGCCTAGTTTTAAGAATTTATGGACTTTTCAAGGAAATGGAAATAGGGAAGGTCCAACATAACATTGTAAGCATACCTATAACTGGCTTATACACCAAATGGAACGATGCCCGCTGGCTTCTCTGAGAAGGCAAATAACTAATTCTGGGGTCCATCTTGACATAATAGCTGGACCTTCCATTGGAGTTATGGAAAGATGACAAAGTCAGTAAAGCCATTTTAAGCATAACAGTAAAATATATGAATTCATTCATAAAAACCAAAATGCACAAAAGGCAACTGGAAGACAAGAAGCTCTGGGAGACAGAAAAGCAGAAAATGCTCAGAAGAATTGCCAAAGAGGTTCAGAACTGCTTTTGACTGGATTGATCTGTCCTCATAGAGTTCACACACCACAAAGATAAATTGAACTATACTCCAACTATAATTGAACTACATAATTTATGTGTGTTAAAAGAGCAAAATGATAAAACAACTCTAAAGTAGATTTGGAAGCCAAAAGCCTGATCTGGAGAAGTGAAATGGTAAAGTCAGAGCAAAGTAAAGAGGAAGGACAAGCACTGTGTGTAGAGGTAATGATCAAGTGAAAAGATGAGGAGGGAGAGAAACTTCAGTCTTAGGCACTGAAGTTGGCCAACATGGCCAGCAGGAAGAGCAAGCAAAAGTCAAACCATACAATGCTAGAAATCATCACCCAGATCAGTGAGGCCTTTGCTGTCAGAATTAAAGGCCCCTGGCAAGTCTATGCTAGAAGAGGTGATAAAGAAGAGAATCCAATGTACTTTGAGAAGATTTCTCTGAAGATGGAGCAGCTTGCTTTTGACATAGAGCAAAGAGAAACATGGATTGAACTATTCAGGAATGGCACTAGAGATGTAGGAATGTGGAGATTAGTTTTACAAAAACAAATTTTAATCTAAAATAGAATAAGCTTTATACAAGATAGGGGCAGGTGATGAAGCAACAGACACCAAATAGAGGGAATAAAAGGCCATATTCCGAGAAAAGAGCTGAAATTCAATGGAAAGAGTTGAAATCAAAGGAAGAACATAGAATTTCATTTTATTCCATGGCAAAAATGATTTTTTTCCTGAAGATGTTTCTATAGAATAAAAACAAAAGAAGTTACATAGTAAAGAAGTGAGAAAGTGAGATTGAGGAGAAAATATAAAAAGATGGAAAGAAGATCAGTAGAATGAGGCTATCTAAGACACCAGGGAAAAGACGGCCTCAAGAATGGGACAGTAAAATCTGTTGAGCATCTCGGAGAGGGCTGACTGAATGGTACAAGTATATTCCTTAGGGCCGAAAATGTTGAGTAGTTTTCTGGTCTATTCTATATTTGAAAAGCTTACCAGAAAAAAAGAATGTGAAGAATCAGAGTAAAAATGGGAGATTGAGAGTCAGGAAATAGAATACAGCAGCATATTCAAGTTTCAGTGGGGTAGGCACAGTAAAGTAAGAATGATTGGTCATCTCCATAAATGATAAACATTTGTGAGAGGATGAGGGCAGTTGGAAGACTTTTGGTATAAAAGGATATTTTTTGTAATATGAAAATAAAAAAGATAATGACAATGCTGATTAATTTTTTGCTATGTGCTAGATTCTGGTGTACATATATTATTGATTTGATAAAAATAATAAATTGATTAAATTAATGCAGTATGCAAGTATTCCTAACAACTTTGTAAGACTGATGCTGTTATTACCATTTGTGGAGGGGCACAAAAAATACAAGCAGTTCACTCCGGTGCCACAGCTGGTCCTGATATCATGAGATTTGACCCAGAGCCTGCCCAGAGCTTCAGACTTACTGGGAAGAAAGTGAGTCTCTTTCTGTGATCATTCTCTCCTCGAGGGTGCATAAAACAAGGCCATCAGCTGAAGCATGCAGGAATGGTTATAGGAAAGTAGATAAGGGGAAATTTAAGAATACATAAAATAGTAGCTGTGGATAATGTGCAAGTTTTAAAACATGGGATTTCCATGTGATTATAAGTCTTCAATTGAATTTTGTGGAGAAAAATTTATAGTGGAACCAGTTTGCCTAATTGTGTGAGTGAATCAGTTCTACAAGATTCTGTGCAAATCCAGGTAAGAGAATGCAGATAGCTGAGCTCATTCAAGGATTGTGTGTTTTTAATGCTATTGTCTTTTGGCAAGAAAGTTGAGGCTATTTACAAAGAATGTAAATAGTGTGCATTTAAGTCTGACCACATTTTTATCCACTTCTGTTATGTTACCCCTGGAAATCACTAGATGAGTGTGGTTAAAGAATAATTAATAGTGATTCAAATTGTGGTTCTGGAAGATTAAAACTGAAGAAAGAATTTGCAGATGGGCACTGAAAATACGCTATATAACTTGTCATCTACACTACAGTAATATCCTTGGATTTGAGAATTACTAGAGTGTCTTCTAATTTACAACAGCAACTCTGAATGTACCTCCAGTTGGTGAATCTGCCAGGATTGTTAGTCATACTTTGCCCCAGGCACACTGCTGAGATTTCCTGTATTTTTTTCCCAAACTCTGAACTTTTCAAACAAAGTGTATTTTCTCTAAGTTTTTGCTGTATCTCTCCTTATTCTGTTTTCTTAAAGCTACGTCTCATCTCTAGTTTATCTTTGGTAATCAATACTACCAAAGTTACAACTTCACGGAAATTAATGTTGATTAAAATTGATTTCCTATCATTTATATAGGAAAGACGTGATACATAATTGCTCATAAAACTTAAGCAGTAGTGTTGAGTAAATTAATTCCTTTAAGAAGAATGTGCTGTTTTAGGGTCACTATTTCATACATGCATCATTCATTACCCATGGTGACACTGTATTGCCTATTCAAAGTTAGCTCAAAGCCAGAAACAAATAGAGAGCCCGGCTTAAAGTGGTGAGGAATGTGGTTTATTAGCATTTTTACAGATTCTTCCAAGTACAGTTTCACTAGATGGACCCACCTGGGAGCAGTCTTGAATAGATAATTTTCTCTACATATTTTTCACTGGAGGATTAAGAATTATGAATTTCACAGCCATAGACAATGTTAAATCTATTTTATGCCAGTCTCAGACAAGTATGTCTTTCCAAGTTTTATGCAAAACCAGCTATCATATATTACATGGGAATGCTTGCTCATGTCTATATTATAATTACAAAGTAGAATCAGAAATCAATATGTAAAATCTGCAGAAAAGCCTACATGATACACACTATAGTTCAGCCATAGATCAAAATTCATTGTAATTAAACATAGTATTTCTACTGAAGTTTATGTGTGTATTATGATCAATGGCATAATTAGTAAAGCCTAAAATACATTGGCAAGGTAAATATTCTCAAAATACAAATTTTTAAATATCACTTGAGTGTGACAAAGACTATCAGAATGGAGGCCAAACTTAGTATTACTTTGGAAAATTCCCAGAAACCTACAGTTGATTCCAGACAGGTCTGAAGGGACACACAGAAAGCTTTAGAAAAGCCTCTTCTGGGATGATTACTGAGTGAACACCAGCAAGTAAAACAAAGACAAAAACCAAAGAAGAAGGTGTCAGGAAGGCAACATAGCATGTGAAAAGTCTGGTAGGGGAGAAAAAATAATGCAGTTAATTTGTCTGTAGTGTTCCAAATACTTTTCGCTGCTTGAGGACAAGCAATGACAAATCCACAGTGACAACTGCTAGGGGAAGGACCAAACCAAACAGCAAGACAAGGAAAGCAGAGTTAGAGCGACTGACTTACCAAGGCTATAATCTTAAGTGGGATGGTGAGGAGGATTCTGAAGGCGTACATGGCACTGAGTCCAGATGATTTCACCTCTTTCAAAACAAGAGTGGGGAGAATTGGCTGTGCAGACATTTGGACGAAGAGCAGGCCCTCACGTAAGGTGCTGAGTTCTACAAGAATGTCAGTCATGCCAGTGCTACCCGGGTATGTGTTCAGGACTGTCCTTGTTGGCCTTCTATATTGTTCATGTCATTTTCTGCATTTTTGTTGTTGTTCTAAAAGGAAAGGACACAGAATAATAGACTGAATCTTCAGGTAAATCCAAGGGGAGGTGAAGAAACAGAAGTCTGATTGTACAGCATGGGACTGAACAAAAGGACAGTGGGTGAGAATTCAGAAAATAACAAAGGTTATAAGACTTCCCATAGAAATGACATTAGGTTTCCAGATAGGGAATAAATAAGTAAGGGTTCAATTATTTTTTACTGAGCTCTGCGTCAATCTCAAAAATAGATAATTTGACTTTTAAAGGTGTGACTTAACTTTTCTGAGGCTTGATCTTATCAGTGAAAAAACTGGCATTATAAGATCTTTGTTCTTTTTCTCTGGTGCTGAAGATTGAACTCAGAGCCTTATACACGCTAGGCAAGTATTCTACCACTGAGATACACACACAGTCTTACAACACCTTTTCTTAAAATTGCAGGAGTATCAGAATTTGTGTGTGTGTGTGTGTGTGTGTGTGTGTGCACACGCACGTGCGCAACCTGAAACAAAGTAGAAATTTGCTCGTGCTGTGTCTCTGCATTTTCTGTTTTGGCTAGCTATTAGTCACTAATATCATTGATTTCAACTCACATTATTTTTTTCTCCAAGATGTAACTTTTGGACTTGATCTCTCACATTTAAAGTTATGATTGTTTTTAGTACATTCCTCTGTCAGATGAACTAACTGCAATGGAAACGGGAAACTTAGAGGCCTTCGTGGTAACTTTCCTGGCTATCTTTCTTATTCTCCACCCCTACTTGAAGAGTCAGGAGAGAGAAATACCAAGTAAGTTCTCACTTGCCTGAGATAGTTGTGCACTGGCCACATGCTTTTTGGGCCTGGAAATGGTTTAGAACTGACACTTTCTCTTGTGGATTTCTTTATGGGCTGATCTGGGGCTTTTCTAGAGACCCTGAATTACTGAAAAACTCCTCCTGGCAGAATCCTTGAAACGAATTATTTTGTTGTTTTGTTTTTCTTTGAAATGAATTACTTTGTTACAACCAGCCACTTACGTCTGCCCAGCCCCGAGGACCTGATGGCTCGTGCGTGCGTCTGTCTGCTGCGTTGGTCATGCTTTCCTGTGGCCCTCTTTGGCAGGATCTAACACAGCCTTAGATATGCTTCCTTGCTGAAGTGCCCACAAGTATTCCACAGTGTCCGTACTTGTAGCCTGTGTCCAGGAGAGCTGGCCATTTTCAGCATTTCTTCTATAGTCAGAGCCACAAGAACTTAGTCTTTGAGAATTCTCAGATCTAAATCCAACGTGTCTGTCACTCCTGATTTAGAAGACAAGAATAGCTTCCTAGGTTAAAAATAGGAATCCCATGTCCCCACCATCCTCTAATAAAGATATTGTGGAAATTACTACCTGGAGCTAACTTCCTTTGGACAATTCCTGATCTCCAACATTTCAGTTTCTTCACTTTAAACCCTGGGTGAGTGAGGAACTGAAGTTTAACATCTCGTCATCTTCCGGATGCTTTTCAGTAAGCTCTGCTTAGTTGGACTTCTTTTGAGGTACGGCAGAAATTCTAACTTGAAAGTTAGCCAAATTGAGACTAAAATTGTTCTATTTCATATCACTTAATAATCAAAATTAAGTGAAAATAAAGATGAATGTTTCTCAAGACAAAAATCCTTGGTGCAGCAAGGTATGACTATCTTCGTTACCACCCCTTGATGCATCGCATAAAAGCTCTAATACCATAAGCATATAGTATTATTATGATATTAATAGCATCAGAAATTTCATACTGAGAAGTACTCTTGAAAGAGAACACTTCTTTTTCAGTGACGCTATTTTATTCTGCATTACTGTTTGGAATAGCTCTTTTCAGAGTGTTTGTCTCTTGTATAATTATACCAGCCAGTCTTATCACGTAAGACTATGCCCTTTATTTTCTTCCACCAAAATATTACTCACCAGTTTAATCACCACAGAAGTACTGGATTTGGATCCAAGTAATGTTCACTCATTCAGAAAATAAGTACAGGGAGCACATCATCAAAAGAGGGAAGTTGGCTAATCTTGGTAATTATTTTGAAAATACATGAATCCTTTGAATCTAACAATGTTGAGAGCTGGGCGGGGAGGAACTCAGTCTCAATTAAACACTGGCATATATTTTTTTAGAAACCCAGTGAGGAAGAAAATAATTACATCTCCTTGGTTACTCAATATATGAATATATATTGTTCACAAGAGCATAAATCATGCTGATAAGGTGACTTAGGTGGATTTTGAAGTAAATACTGAATATACCTGACAGCAACCATGTGTCTGTACTTTTTGTTGATGTCTTATTGGACAGTATCTTGGTCTCTTTACATTTTCTCTAATTTAGAAGTCCCTAGACAGATAAAAAGATTTCAGGAGAGTTTTATTGCTATTTTATTCATGATAGGCAACACCAAATAGGTCTCTTTGGAAAGCTTATTTGTGTCTTATTACAAATTTCCAGGATAATTGTTTTTTTCTAATTTCAATTAACCTGAAAGCAATCTAAACATTTTGAGTTTTGGAGACAATACACAGGTGACACAATTCTTACAACTTACCTGTTTTCTGTTTCTAGCTTTCATTCATTAGAGTACTTGAAAGTGACATAAACTTTAAGTGAAACTCAGAAATGAACCTGAATTGTGCCCAATACTGAAAAAGAAATCTGCTAGCATATTTTATGAACTTGAAAATCTAGAATAAATATAAATGATACCTAAGACATATTAAATAGCTTTACTACATAACATCTTTTAAAGAGTGGAAATTTGTTTACTTGTAGAAAATATTACTAGTGCTTTTTTTGTTTTGTTTTGCTTTTTGTACTCACTCACAAATGAAAAGTGTATAGAATTATTTATATATGAACAAGGTAGGGAAACCTAAAATATTACTGTTAAGTAATAAATATATTGGCTAGAATCTAGTTGCAATATTTATCAAAAATAAGCACAGCCAAGCCAATAGTTTTCTACTACTTCAATAGGCATGACTCTAAAAGACAAATAGAAAAAGAAATGTATTATTAGCAACAAACACAGAAAACTTACTCATTTCTACCATAAAACATCTATACTTCAGGTGTCTCTGACTGGATTTAATTAGTTTGCCTTTTGGTCTACAATTCAGAAATTAAATAACTTTCCTTCTATGGATGCATTCTTTGGCATTATTCTAATATTTGAAATATATTACAAAATTAGTGGAATGTATGATTTTGTCTTCTAATAAATTCATGCTTAGATTGCTTTCAAGTTAATTGAAATTGGAAGAAAAATTTATCTCTGGAAATTTTTAATAAGACACAAATAATCTTTCCAAAGAGACCTATTTGGTGCTGCCTATCATGAATAAAATAGTCATAAAACTCCCCTGAAATCTTTTTATCTGTCTAGGGACTTCTAAATTAGAGAAAATGTAAACAATTTTTAAGACCTATACTAAAAATCCAGGATGTTTACCCTTAAAATCTGCATACTATTCACAATTGTAACAAAGGTATTGGGCATTGATTCTACCTGACATTATTTCCAGAAGCCACTGTGATAATTTCTCTCTTCTTTTACCAATAATTATTTCAGAAATTACAATGGAAGCCGGGCATGGTGGCGCATGCCTGTAATCTCAGCACTCGGGAGGCGGAGGCAGGAGGATTGTTGTGAGTTCGAGACCAGCCTGAGCTACAAAGTGAGCTTAAGGCCAGCCTGAACTGCATAGTGAGACCCTGTCTCAAAAAGACAAAAAAAAAAAAAAAAAAAAAAAAAAAAAAAAAAAAAAAAAAAAAAAAAAAAAAAAAAAAAAAAAAAAAAAAAAAAAAAAAA
>PVKA01031121.1:0-26541 GCA_004027165.1 Ctenomys sociabilis
AAAAAAGCTAATTAAAATAAATAGAAGCAGCCAGGCATGGTGGCTCAGGCCTGTAATCCCAGCACTTGGGAGGCTGAGGCAGGAAGATTGTTGTGAGTTCGAGACCAGCCTGAGCTACAAAGTGAGTTTAAGGCCAGCCTGAACTGCATAGTGAGATCCTGTCTCAAAAAGCCAAAAAAAATAATAAAATAGAAGCAAAATGAACAGACTTGGCAAATGCATTAAATATGAAATATGAAAGAATCAAGAATTGCATCATAATGACAAGTTGTACCAAACCTTCAAAGTGGACCATTTTGATTTTATGCAAACTTTTCTGAATGTAAAAGACACAACTCTCTTCCACCTATATGGGCAGAATTACTTTGATAACACAAACGAATATGGGCAATACCAGAAAGGAAAATTATTGGCCAAGACACAAAAATCTTCAATATAATATTAGTAAACTGAGTCCAGAAGCATGAAAGAAGAGAATATATCAAACTCACTTGAATTTATCCCAGGAATTCAAGAGGAGATTTATGCTTGAAAATATACTCATGGGCTGACAAGATAGCTCAGCGGTCTAAAGCACCTCTGAAGGACCCAGGGCAGGCTGAGCTGACCCCCGCCCCCCCTCCCCCCCGCAAAAAAAAGACTCTGTGCTGGGTGTGGTGGCGCAGGCCTGTAATCCCAGCACTGGGGAGGCGGAGGCAGGAGCATTGTTGTGAGTTCGAGACCAACCTGAGCTACAAAGTGAGCTTCAGGCCAACCCGAACTGCATAGTGAGACCCTGTCTCAAAAAGACAAAAAAAAAAAAAAAAAAAAGAATCTGTGATGTGTAGTGAGACACTGTAATAAATAAATTTTAAAAAAAGAAAATATACTCATTCATGTTGAGATTAAAATAATAAATTACAAAAAAATTATTAAAAAAATAATAAATTATTCCATCATCTTAAAACATACTGAGGGGCTGGGGAGATGGCTCAGTGGAATAAGCGCTTGCCTGGCAAATGGAAGGGTCTGAGTTCAATTCCCGGTTTCACCAAAAAAAAAACCCAAAAACTGAAAAAGCATGTGATGAAATTAACATCCATTTGTGATTTTTTTTTTTTTTTGTCTTTTTGAGACAGGGTCTCACTATGCAGTTCAGGCTGGCCTGAAGCTCACTTTGTAGCTCAGGCTGGTCTCGAACTCACAACAATCCTCCTGCCTCAGCCTCCTGAGTGCTGGGATTACAGACATGCGCCACCACGCCCGGCTTCATTTGTGATTTTTAAAAAAAGTTTTTTAAAGCACTTACCTGTTGGGGACATAGCATCTGTCTAGCAAGTGTGAAATTCTGCATTTGATTCTTCATACCAGGAAAACAAAATAAAACAAAAAAGCACTTATCTAGTGTGAGCAAGGCCTTGAGTTCACTCTTCAGTGCAGAAAAAAAGAGGCCAGGCCTGGTGGCCCACACCTATAATTCCTGCATTCTGAAGGCTGATATGGGAGGACTACCAGGAGTTTCAGGGCAACCTGGGCCATATAGTAAGATCAAGCCTGAATTACAAAATAAGAGCCTATCTAAAAATAAAAAGGCTGCCAGGTGTGGTGGCGCATGCCTGTAATCCCAGCACTCAGGAGGCCGAGGCAGGAGGATTGCTATAAATTTGAGACCAGCCTGAGCTACAAAGTGAGTTTAAGGCCAGCCTGAACTGCATAGTGAGACCCTATCTCAAAAAGACAAAAATAAACAAACAAATAAATAAATAAATAAAAAGGCTGGGGCTAGGGAGATGGCTAAGTGGAATAAGCGCTTCCCTGACAAGCGCAAGAGCCTGAATTCAATCCCCGGTTCTGCCAAAAAAACCAAAAACCCTAAAATTAAAAAGGCTGGCAGCTTGGCATGATGGTACAGGTCTGTGATCCCAGCACCTGGGAGAATGAAGCAAAAGGCTTTTTTCAACTTTAGGGCTAGTGTGAAACACATAGTGAGACCCTGTGTCAAAAAACAAACAAAGCCGGGCGTGGTGGCGCGTGCCTGTAATCCCAGCACCCGGGAGGCTGAGGCAGGAGGATTGTTGTGAGTTCGATACCAGCCTGAGCTACGAAGTGAGTTTGAGGCCAGCCTGAACTGCACAGTGAGACCCTGTCTCAAAAACAAGACAAAAAAAAAAAAAAACAAACAAACAAACAAACAAAAAAAAAATAGCCTGTAATCCCAGTACTCGGGAAGCTGAGACAGGAGGATTGTAAATTTCAATCCAGCCTGAGCAATTTAGCGAGACCCTGCCAAACAAGATAAAAGTAAAAATAGGTTGAAGATATAGCTCAGTGTGAAGGACTTGGCTTCGATTCCCAATATTGATAGATAAATTGACAAATTAAATGTTAGATCATGTTTATAGATTAGAAAATTAAATATCATAATGAAGTCAGTTCTCTCTGAAGTGATTTTTTTCCTTTCTTTTTATTTTTATTTTTGTAAGTTAGGGAAGGGTTTACAGAGATTGGACTCAAAGTGGTTTTCCTGTTTACAGCCTCCCAAGTGCTGGGATTACAGAAGTGCACCACCACACCCAGTCTTAACTGCTGTCTCAGTGTGCCCTGGGGGCAGGGCCAGCATGGCAAGCCTGGGGATTGAACTGCCCCGGCGCCTGCTTGTAGGCTCTAAAGTTATTTATAGACTTAGTACAATATTAATCAAAATCCCCACAAGTTTTACTGATGAATGTATGAAACTGACAAACTGATTCCAAAACATAGGGAAATGCAAAAGGCAAAGAACATCCTCTGAAAAAGAAACAAGATGGAAATACTTGCTTTAACAGATACTAGAGATGGCTCAGTGGAATAAGTGCTTCCCTGGGAAGCACAAGGGCCTGAGTTCAATCCCCAGTTCCGCAAAAAAAAAAAAAAAAAAAAAAAAAAAAAAAAAAAAAAAAAAAAAAAAAAAAAAAAAAAAAAAAAAAAAAAAAAAGCCATAATGATTAAGACAGTAGATGGACCTGGAGGTATGTGGTAACTCAGGTGAAGCATGAACTTCACACCCATGAAGCCTTGAAACTTTTCGTTTATTCCCCAGACAGACTACAGATCCACAGATACTTGATTCATAGATCTTGCATTGTGAACTGGAGAAAAGCAACACACGTTTCTATAAATGAAACAAAACAAAACAGAATCCCTACCTCAAGACATATAAAAATCATGTATTCCCACTACACTAAATGTAAAAGCAAAATCAAAAGGGCAACTCACCAACTTGGTAAGACCTTGTCTCAAAATAAAAAAAGGAGCCAGGCATAATAGTGCACAGCCGTAATCCCAGTACTTGAAAGGTTGAAGCAGGACTACCAAGAGCTTGAGGTCAGCCTGGTCTACATAGTAAGTTCAAGGCCAGCCTGAACTACATAGTGAGACTGTCTCAACGTTGGTACAAAACAAAACAAGAAATAAAAGGATGAGGGATGTAACTCAGTGGGAAGGCACTAGGTTCAATCCCCAGCACTGCAAAAATAAACAAATAAATAACATTTAAAAAATAAAAAGACTCAAATACACTAACTGTAGGGGAAAGGATGGACAAATTGGACAACTGTTCATTAAAGACAATCCATAACTGTAAAGAAGCATAGTGAGACCCTATCTTGAAAAAAAAAAAAGCTTGTGTAAGATACATGAAGAGCTCCTACAAGGGCTGCCACGATAGTGCAGTGGACCAAGCATCTGCTTCGGCAAGCACAGGGACTGGGGTCTGATTCCCAGTCCTGCCTGCCTTGCTGGCCCTGCCTCTAGGGCATTCTAAGCCGGTGAATGAGTACAGGCTTGGTGGCACATGCTTATAATTCCAGCGCCGGGGAGGCTGAAAACAGGAGGATCAATAGGAGTCCAGGCTGCGGAGTGAGACTCTACCAAATACATAAAAATGAAGGAAAAAAGAAAAAAACTCCTACAAGTCACTAAGAAAAACAAAACTGAAAGCCTTCATCAAAATGATAAACATGAAGCCGGGCGTGGTGGCGCATGCTTGTAATCCCAGCACTCGGGAGGCTGAGGCAGGAGGATTGTTGTGAGTTCAAGACCAGCCTGAGCTACAAAGTGAGCTTAAACCCAGCCTGAACTGCATAGCGAGACCCTGTCTCAAAAAGACAAAAAGACAAAAAAAAATAAAACAAAATGATAAACATGAACTGGACTTGAAGGACTTGAACTATCTATCACTTCACACAGGGTCAACAAACATGACAAAATTTGCTCAATCTCATTAGTAATCAGGAGAATGTAAATTAGCCCATGATGAATGTCACTGTATATACCACAGTCACTAAAATTAAAACCAGAAAATGCACCATGGTGACAAGGATATGGAGCAAAGACACTCAGAGCAGGGTAGTAAGAAGACAAGTGTTAAGCCACAATGAAACAGGTCTTTGCATCATCCAAGAAAGTGGAAACATCTCCACTCCCTGTGGATAGCCCATGTGTCTTATTATTATTTCGGACACATCTCAAAGCCATGTAAAATAAGCTACATCAAATAAGGGCCACTCAGCAGACTAAAGCACCTGTTTAGGTGGGCTCAGGGGTCAGGGTTCCATCCCTAGCATGCCATGCCAGCTCTGCCCTGGGACACGCTGAGACAGAGACTGCACTTAGGAAGCTAAAAACAGGAGGATCACTACGAGTCTGATCTGTGTAGTGAGACCCTGTAGAGTCTGTACTAAATACATTAAAAAAGAAAGAAAGAAAGAAAAAAAAGAATGTATACCTATTGGGAGCCTCGCGAATAGGAAACTGATCAAATGTGTGTAGATGGACTGGGCCTCAGTGCCTATGGCAAACAAGCTACCTCACTCCTGAGCTAAACATCCTGTTTCGTTAAAGTCAGCTATTAGTCCCTCGGCAACTTCGTGTTGATCTTGCCCATCAAGCAGCCCAGCGACCCCCTAGCCCAGCTTTTGTCTTCTTGTCTATCTTTCTCATTTCTTTTTTTTTTTTTAAATCTTTTATTCATTTTAATGGGAAATATCTTTCTCATTCCTGCCACCATTTCTCCCCATGTAAAACTGACTGCAGTGAGACCAATGGATTCCTACGTGTACCCATCTGGGGAACTTAAAAGATAAGGAGGTGATTGACATACAAATCAGAGTACTGCCATCCTGCGATGAGGAAGGGGGAGTGACAGGGAGGGACACACAGGTCTGCAGAAGTACTGGCAAGGTGCCTTACTTAGGGTTATATAGCCTGCATGGCAGTTATTCCATTCACAAGTATTCCCTCTATAGGTATTAATTATGCTTTACATTTGTCTTTTTAGTCAGGGTCTTGCTATGTAGTTCACAATGGTATTGAACTTATTATGTAGTGCAGACTGCCCTTAACTTTACAGGTGTCCTCCTGCCTCAGCCTCCCAAGTACTGAGATAATAGGTGTCAGCCATCACGCCCAGCCATACTCTATTTACTTTTTATTTTTTGATACTGGAAATCGAACTCAGGACCTTGCACTTGCCAGGCAGGTGCTGTGCCCTGAGCTATATCCCTTACCCACATACTCTGTTTTGTTGCACTTGTCTCTATGTGTGTTTTGTTTTACAATAAAATGAGTGGTGTAGGGGCTGGGGTGATGGCTCAGTGGCATAAGCACTTCCCTGGCAAGTGCAAGGGCCTGAGTTCAATCCCTGGTTCCACCAAAAAAATAAAATGAGTGGTGTAAAGCCATTAAATTCACCTGCTGTGCTGCCCCACCCCCAGGGCATGCTGAGATCACAATTGAGACAGGGCGTGGTGGTGTGCACCTATAATCCCAGCTCTTGGGAGGATGTAAATAGGAGAATCACTGCAGTCTGATCTAGTAGTGAGACCCTGAACACCCTGTAGATCTTTCCCTAAAAATACATTTTAAAAAAAGCATTAAAGTCAACACATGTATCTGACAAGGGATAGAAGAGTCTTCTTTAACTTGTAAAAGTTACTTTTTTTTTTTTCTTTTTTGAGACAGGGTCTCCCTATGCAGTTCAGGCTGGCCTTAAACTCACTTTGTAGCTCAGGCTGGTCTTGAACGCACAACAATCCTCCTGCCTCAGCCTCCCAGTGCTGGGATTACGGGCATGTGCTACCACACCCAGCAAAAGTTACTTTAAAAAGACTACAGTAAACACCACTCTAAGAATTTATTTGTTTATGTGATACTGGGGATTAAACCCAGTGCTTCAGATGCAATGACTGTTCTCACTAGGAAAATACTGGAAGTGTTCTTTCAAAGGAGGAACAAAGCAGGCAAGACAGTTTATCACTGCTTCCATTCATTGCTGTACCAAAGGGCCTGGGCAGCATAAGAAAAGGAAATTAAAGGCACATCTCTGACAAGGAAAAAGCAAATGGCTATCTTTTGCAGATGACATGATTGCTTTTATAAAAATTTTAAAAGTCTACAGAAAATTACTTGACAGAAGAGAGCTTATCAAAGTTGCTGGCTCTAAAATCCGTATTGTAAATCAATAGCATTTGTTTTTTTAATCAATAGCATTCCTATATATAAGCAAAAGGCACTTTGAAAATGCCATTTTAAAAAACACCATTAACCATAACAGAAAATCAAGAGTACCTAGGAATACATAAAAGATATGCATTATCTGCATACTGAAAATTGTATCTCACTCAGAGACATTTAAGAAGACCTAAATAGGGCAGGCGTGGTGGTGCATGCCTGTAATCCCAGCACTCAGGAGGCTGAGGCAGGAGGATTGTTGAGAATTTGAGACCAGCCTGAGCTACAAAGTGAGTTTAAGGCCAGCCTGAACTACATAGGGAGACCCTGTCTCAGAAAGAAAAAAAAGTCTAAATAAATGGAGTGACATCTCCAATCCAATGCAGGAAGTTTCAATACCAAGAAGAGGGGCCGGGGAGATAATTCAGTAGAATAAGTGCTTGCCTGGCAAGTGCAAGGGCCTGAATTCAATCCCTGGTTCCACAAAAACAAAAACAAAAACCAAAGCCCAGGAGGATCACTGTGGACCGGAGCTGTATAGGGAGACCCGTAACAACCAAATACATGAAAAAAAAAAAGTAAATACATCTTAGATGTCACACTGGACATGTGCCAGAAGATTATGTATCACTGAACACAAATTTTATAGTTTGAAGATAAGTAAACAATATACTGTTTAAGTTTATTTCTACCTGTGAGAAACTGTATTACAAAAAATAACAATAAAAGGAAAGAATTGGGGAGGGGCTGTGAGGATGCAAAGAGCAGGAATCACATGGTTGGGAATCATTGATAACTGTCATGTCCTTGGGTCCCTAGGTATTAATCTTATTTTTCTATATTATGTCTCACATATGTGAGCATATAGTATGTTGAATTATTACTATACATACCTAATTTCAAGTGTTATACACAATATATTTATAATTACACACAATGCACATCTCAGGCAGATATATTAGATGTATAAGTCCATAGATCAATAGATATATTGCTAGGCAGTGTACTTAGAGCAGCCAGAAATCATAGAGTCAAAAAATAATAATCATACAGCCAGATAGCAAAGTGTGGTCACCAGATTGCAGGGAGTGAAACTGGGGAGTTATTGTTTAATGAGTAGAGTTTCAGTTTTATAAAATGAAAAGAGTTATGCTAAACAAGATATGGTGGGGCCTACCTGCAGTCCCAGAACTTAGGAGGCTGAGGCAGGAGAATCAACATGGGTTCAGAGTTGGCCTGGGCTATGTAGTAGTTCAATTGCATAGCTACACTTTTTTTTTTTTGTGGTACTGGGGATTGAATTGGACCTTGAGCTTACCAGGCAAGCACTTATTCTACTGAGCGCTTTCCCTGGCCCTACATAGCTATACCTTATCTCAAAAAAAAAAAAAAAAAAAAAAAAAAAAAAAAAAAAATATATATATATATATATATATATATATATATATATATATATATAATGGAGATGGATGGTGGTGCTGGTTGCAAAACATGATGGGTGCATTTAATTGCTGAGCTGCATGTATTTTTATTTTATTTTATTTTGCAGAACAGGGGATTGAACTCGGGCCCTTGCGCTTGGCAGGGAAGCACTTACTCTGCATATATATATATATATTTTTAATTTTTTAATTTTTTGTCTTTTTGAGACAGGGTCTCACTATGTAGTTCAGGCTGGCCTTAAGCTCACCTTGTAGCTCAGGCTGGTCTCGAACTCACAACAATCCTCCTGCCTCAGCCTCCCGAGTGCTGGGATTACAGACGTGCGCCATGAGGCCTGACCTCTGCATATATTTTTAAAGTGCTTATGCTGCTGAGCTATATCTGTGGCCCTAGCATTTCTTTTTTAAGACAGGGTCTCATTATGTAGTTCAAGCTGGCCTTGAAGTTACTTTGTAGTCCAGGCTGGCCTTGAAATGATCCTCCTGCCTCAGCTGCCTGCCCCCACACACAGCTGAATTGCATACTTAAAATTGATTTAGCTGGGTTGGGGACAGTACACACCTGTAATCCTGGGTACTGGACAGCTTGAGACAGGGGGCTAGGAAGATCCCAAGTAGAAGGTCAGTTTGGGCAGTTTAGCAAGACCTTCTCTCAAAAAATAGAAAGGCTTGGGCTCAGCGTGGTGATGCACAAATATAATCCCAGCATTCTGGAAGGCTGAAGTGGGATTGCAAACTTGAGGCCAGACCAGACAAGTCAGTGAGAGCTTGTGTCAGCAACTAAATGAAATATAAAATGGGCTGGGGACACAGCTCAGTGCAGAGGTCCTGGGCTCAGTCCCCAGTCGTGGGAGATGACCTGAACTGGGGTCTAGCTCAGTGGGAGAGTATTCTATCTATCTTTTTTTTTTTTTTTTTTTTTTTTTTTTTTGCGGAATGAGGGATAGAACCTCAGGCCCTGGCACTTGCCAGGGAAGCACTTATTCCACTGAGCCATCTCCCGGGCCCTTCCATCTATCTTAAAAGTAGAACAAAAAATACTAAAGGAGGGCTGGGGAGATGGCTCAGTAGAATAAACATTCCCTGGCAAGCACAAGGGCCTGCATTCAATCCCTGGTTCTAAAAAAAAAAACCTCAAAAAACGAAAGGCAGGCATGGTGGTGGATACTTATGATTCAAATACTTGGAAGGCTGAGGCAAGAAGATCTGAGATGGAGTCCATTGGGGGCCACATAGCCAGGTCAAGGTTTGTTTCAACTAAATAAGGAGACCCTGGCTCATAAATCAAAACAAAAAATCTCAGCAGCTATCGATAGTTGAGAAGGACAGGGTGGTTCTAGGGTTCTGATCTCGGATAAACTAGAAGATAAAGATGCTACTCTTGGGCATCTCTATCTTGTGCTTGCCTGGCCTAAGTTTAATCCTCGGTTCTACAAAAAAAATAAAAAAAGAAAGAAACTTAATTTGGGGCTAGGGAGATGGCTCAGTAGAATAAGCACTTGCCTGGCAAGCACAAGGGTCTGAGTTCAATCCCTGGTTCTGAAAAAAACAAAACAAAAATAGACGCTACTTTTGGAGTAGAAACCTTGGAGTGGGAAGATTTATACTTAGATGGAGAAGTTGTTGAAGCCAAGAGACAGAGACGGAGATAAAATCTGGAGTATTGAGACAAAACATTTAGCACCCAAGCCAGGTGTGGTGGCATGCACTTGTAATCCCAGCACTTGGGACACTGAGGCAGGAGGACTGCCATGAGTTTGAGACCAGCCTGGGCCCTGGAGATCAGGACCAGCCTGAATTACATAGCGAGACTGTCTCATACAAAACAAAGACAGAAGACCTCCAAAAACAGAAAAAAATATTTAGCACCAAGACAGATGGAAACTGAGCATAGGGAACTCACTGGGGCAGGGGGTACAGGGGAGCCAGCATCTCACAGCCACCAGGGCCTCCGGCATCTTACACACCAGGTGGAGAATGTTCCAGGAGGGCACACAATCAACTGCTTGAAAGGATGCTGCTCACCAAGTGAAATCACCCTCTCACCCTGTGAGAAACATGGAGGCCACAAGTCATTTGGGGAAGAGGTATTTCAGAAGAGGAGCTTGGGCGGAAGCCCATCAAGAGAAGGCTCAAGCGAGGACTGGGACTATAGCCACACCTCAGAATCCCAGGAGGATGGGGGTGCGCTTGCCATTCATCCATGGCAAAATTGCAAGGATAGCAGGGTGTGGTGGCACATGGCTACAATCCTACCCGGGAGAGGCTGAGGCAGCAAGGTTGCCAGTCTCAGCCCAGCCCGGGCAGCATGACAACCTAGCAAGACACTCCCTGATTTACAAATAAAAGAGCTGAAGATGTAGCCAGTGCAACCTGGATTTAATCTCCAGTGTTCCCTCCACAAGAAAAAAAATTATAGTGCAGGGCTGGGCATGTGGCTCAGAGATACAGCACTTAACCTAGCAAGGGCCTGAGTTTGATTCCTAGCAGAGGCACAGACAGACAGACTAAAAGTAGAGATGGAGAAGAGGAGGAGGAGGAAGAATTTGTGCTGCTCTCTGCTTGTATATACTTAAAGAAATTGAAAGAATATACAGAACTGAGTCACGCCAGGGTCAGGGATGGGAACTGGAAGGATGGTGGGTGGGGTGAGAAGGAAAGCTTTGACTCCACACTGTTCTATGTAGATTTAGAGCATTAACTTTAACATATGAATGCATTACTAATTCTGAGCAGTGGGTTGAAAAATGCAATTGTCCAGATTTGAGTGGTAAGACAGAGAAGGTGGGGTGGGAGTGGGGTGGAAGAGACTGTGACCAGAGGCAGTCTTGGAGAAAGCCTTACTTCCATGAATGACACAGAAGGACCTGCTGGAGGTGGAGTGCTCGGCTAGGGCAGATCTCCCATAAGAAGGCAGATTGTGCAGGTGTGCATGCTGTTGATGGAAACCAAGCAGGGCTACTGCAGGAGAGGGAGGGACAATCGATGGCATGATGACTCCAGGGATGACAGGGCCTGGGATCCCCAAAGGGGGAAAAGAGGCACTGGGAAGAGGTAATGGAAGTAGAAGTATTTCCTTGCTTGCTTCTACTTTCTCAGTAAAGATCATCAGTTTAGTAAAAGATAGTTTAGAAGGACACTGAACATTTGAGACCAGAAAAAAGAAAAAAGTCTACTCTTACAAACACTGGGAGCCCTGCCTGGGCCCAGAGAGGGTGACAAAGATACCACAGAGTCAGACACAGAGCCAGAAACAAGTCCCGAGCATCACCAGCCAGCCTGTGACTCTACTTCACTATCTGCCTTTCTACATGATAAGGCTAAAAAGCCAGCTGTGACTTTGTATTTGCTCTCTATGAGATTCCCAGCTGTGGCCCATGACCCATTTTTTTTTTTTAAGTTTACTAGAAGGAAGAATCAATCAGGAATACTAAAAAATGACTGATGATGACCCAAAGTCCTTGCTGTAAAAGGCATACACTCGTTTGTTAAACACGGCCCACACTAGGCATGTCCTCAGGATGGACAACACCTGTGGCTACATGTCCCTGTCCACTCGCAAGGTGCACTGTCTCTCCTGCACCCCCAGGATACAAGGGAGGTCAGCCCACTTGCTCACTGCTGTGTGTCCTCTAATGAAGGCTGTCTGAATGGGATGGGCAAGGCGGGTGGCAGCTGCTGCAGATGCTGGTCAGAGAAGCAGGCTTCCTTCCGGGAGAGAGCCATCAGGCTAGGCTAATGAGAATAATTAAGTAATTCAGTGGATGGAGGAGGAGCACCTCAAAAGTGTGGACATGAGCTGTGGGCCCAGGGCAGAGGTAAGGGCTGAGTAGGCAGACAGAGGGAAGGCAGGGAAGGCCAGAGAATAGGACAAAGTGCTCAGAGGAGGTAAGGATTCCAGAAGAAGTTCCCTAAGCAATGGACAGCAAACATCTCCCACAGCCAAGGTACTGCAATAGAGTTAGCATCCAGCTTGAGCAAGACAAAGGATAGTTTCGCTCTCCCATGTAAGTGGGGCAGACAATGAACAGATTCCAGAGAGTGACAAGTCCAAAAGACCACAAAGCTTGAGATAGAGGGTGGGGTCAGGCCAGTGCTTGGGAAGCTGGTGCAGGAGGATTGCTGCAAGTTTAAGGCCAGCCTGGGCTATAGTAGTAATTTCAAGCACTGCCTGAACAACTTTGGGAGACCTTGTCTCAAAAAACAAGGAGGAGTCGGGCATGGTGGTGCATGCCTGTAACCCCAGCACTCAGGAGGCTGAGGCAGGAGGATTGTTGAGAATTCGAGACCAGCCTGTGCTACAAAATGAGCTTAAGGCCAGCCTGAACTGCATAGTGAGACCCTGTCTCAAAAAGACAAAAAAAAAAAAAAAAAAAAAAAAAAACCAAGTAGGAAACAAAGAGGGTAGAGGCACTTTAGATTCTGAGCAGAGGTGTAGATAGGTAGGTAGGTCAGTAGGTTGTGGGGGATGACTCACTGAGCAACTCCCTTATATCTCTCAGGAGCGATTCCTATTCCCCATTCCTTTGCTATAATAAATTTTATTTTTTAATGTATTTAGTACAGGGTTTACAGGGTCTCACTACACAGATTGGACTGGTAGTGATCGTCCTGTTTTCAGTCTTCCAAGCCCTGAAATTACAGGCTCTGGGCCACCACACCTAGTCTCAACCAAGGTCTCAGGATGCTCCGGACTAATGCGCCTGCTTAGGCAGAGTGTAGAGGCTGGGGTTCGATCCTGCTGTGCTGGCCCTGCCCCTGGGGCTTGCTGAGACAGGGACTGAGACTGGGCACCTGTAACCCCAGTGTTTGGGAGGCTGAAAACAAGAGAATCACTGTGAGTCTGATCTATGTAGTGAGACCCTGTACACACTGTAGACTCTATTCTAAATTCATTTAAAAGGAAAAAAAAAATTCTTAATCTTAACCTCCAAGAAAAAAATAAAAAGGTACATAGGATGGGGAGGGAAGGGTGGCAAAGCATTCCAGGGAGAGGGAATCAAATTGCAGGAATGTTAAGAAAAGGGTTTCTGATGTTCTAGAATAGCAACAAGTCTGATTTAACAGGAGTGCTGTATACCAAGAGGAGTATAAATTGATGGGCTTCTTGTTAGACAAAGAACACAGCCAGCCTCAGCTTGAGGGTTCCAGGGTAGGGCCTCCTGGAGTGACTCCAAAGGAGGGTGGAGTTCAGGATTGAGCTGGGTCATGTATGGGCAGGGCTACAGGGCTTAGCAGAACAGGGCTTGGGTGAAGTGATGCAAGATTGTGGGGACGAAGATGGCGGAGGACAGGGCGTATCAGTGGGCCCTGTGATCTAGTGTGGGGCACATATGCCTCCTACTAGGAGAGCAGGCTTTGCTCCTGGGCTAGGGTGGGGAAGGAGGGGCAGATGAGGGTCAAAGCTATAACTTTAAAAAAAATGTTTATTTATTTATTTGGTATAGGGTCTTGCTATGCAGCTTGGACTCATAGTGATCCTCCTGTCTCAGCCTCCCCAGCACTGGGATTACAGGTGTGTACCACCACACCTGGTTTAGGTAGCCGGCAGGGCATGCCCAGGGTGGGGCTGGCAGGGCCTGTGGTACTGGGGATTGAACCCAGGTCCTTGCGCTTGGTAGACACTTAGACCACAGAGCTATCTCCTCAGCCCAGAGTTATCACTTCTTATAAGGACTTTGGATTTATTCCTATATGAGAAAGATGGTTGAAGTCAGCCTCAAAGGTGTACATCTATAATGCCAGCTATTTGGGAAGTTGAGGTAGGTGAATTGTTGGGACAAGTTTGAGGCCAGCCTGGGCAACACAAGACCCTGTCTCAAAATAAAAGAGTTGCAAGTGTAGCTCAGTAGTAGAGCATCTCTTAGTTTGATACACCCCACATACACACTGCAAAAAGGGGGGAAAACTTTGTAAGACATGTTAAACATGTTAGTTTTGTTTTGTTTCGTTTTGAAGGAAGGTTTATTTAGCTCACAGTTGCTGGAGGTTTTAGTACATACTCGGCTAGCTACAAGACAGGGTGGCATATGGTAGAGGATGGCTGTTCATAGTGATAGACAACAGCAAGAGCACAAAGGCATCTGTGGTGGCAGCAGCAGAGGCAGTCTAAACATATTAGATTTTTAACATGTTACTGATACTGTAAAGAGTAGTTGTAAGGGCATGGAGCAGAGTGATATTCTGGATGACAGGCAAAGGCTTAAATACCATTGTAGCAAGGGCGATTAAGGGAAGGGGATGGAGGGGGGATGGATGTCTGATGCAGACCCCACAAGAGCTGCTGGTTAATTTGACATGGAAGGCGAGCTAGTGAAAGGAACCATTCTCCATCTTGAGCCTGAACAAGAAGGAGCTGTCATGTCCCAGGAAGGGCACAAGGGGAGAGCAATGGGTTGGGGCGGCAGGGTTCAAGGCATCCATTTTAGTCGCACTGGCTTTGCATGGCCATTAGACATCCAAGTGGAGATGTCAAGCAGGCTGCTGGATAAATGAGTCTGGCGCTCTGGGTATAAATTTAGGACTCATTGACATTTACAGAGTATTTAAGCCCTGGGACCAGATGAGATCACTGGACAGAGAATGTGGAAAGAGAAGGCCAAGGACTAAAGCTCTAGGAGGCGCCAGCATTTAGAGGTCAGAGCTCAGAGAGACTGGGAAAGACAGAAAGGCTGGAGAGAAGATAGGACTGCGCTCCCTACAGGGAAATGATGAAAAGCAGGGTAATGTGAGAGAGGACAGGGCAGGAGTAGGAGCAGAGGATTCTACTTTTGAGATTGAGAAAGGCTTCCCTTTCTTTCTTTCTTTTTTTTTTTTTTTTTTGTCTTTTTGAGACAGGGTCTCACTATGCAGTTCAGGCTGGCCTTAAGCTCACTTTGTAGCTCAGGCTGGTCTCGAACTCACAACAATCCTCCTGCCTCAGCCTCCCGAGTGCTGGGATTACAGGCCTGCGCCACCAAGCCCGGCTAAGGCTTCCCTTTCTCAAGGGAGACTGGAGCATAGGGTGTGAAGCCAGGGGAAATCATTACAAAAATGGGACAGCAAGTACAAAGCCTTGAGGCAGGTTCTGCTCTTCTAGGAAGTAGTACAGGTCTACTGTGCCTCCAACATAGAAACTTTTAGGAAAGGAAGCCAGGGATGTATCTAAGGACTCCCTCCTTTAGGGTCCTCTAAGTACAGTAAGAAGTTGCAATATTGTGAGCACTGGAAAAGCCACCTGCAGCTGCCAGTCTCTGGGGCTGATCTACTTATTTTAAAGGTCATCTGGGTTGCTTGGGGGAGACTGGATCAAGCTGTTGGGCTATTCCAATTATGGTGTGTTCTTCTCACCTGTCACCCAAGGGGGCAAAATCAAATTGGGGAATCAAGGTATGTTGGTTGACTGAAGCCCAGGCCAGCTGGTCGTGTGGCACATACCTGTGAGGCAGAAGACTGCAGAAGGATTGCTATGAGTTCAAAATCTGTCAACTACATAGTGAGACCCTTTCCCAACAAACCAAAAGTACCGGGTGATTCAGAATCTCAGAACTCCTTGGGGCCACCATAGACAAGTTGGGGTGGAGGTGGAAACCTGTGGGACTGGAGTTCGCCCCCTAACTTCTGCTGCCCTTTCCAGACCTGTACCAGAGCCAAGGCTGGATGAGACTCCTGCAGCGCGGTGGCAGGAGTTCGTAGTGCATGGCCTGCAGATCCAAGTGGGAAAGGCGAGGACCCAGGAGTCCCAGCCACTGTGCCGAGCCCAGCCGGGCCGGGCCGAGCTGAGCCGAATCAAGCCGAGCTGAATCGAGCCGAGCCGAGAGGAGCCGAGCCGAGCATCTCCCGCCGCCACCACCAACGCCGCCACCGCTGCCGCCGCCACCGCAGCCACCGCCGTCGCCCTGCACCCCGGGCGCCCGCCCCCTCCGGCTAGCGTTTGCGGCCCGCCGAACCTCCCGACCATGCCCCGCGCCCCGCCCGCCTTTGCGACCCCCAAGCCCCGCGCCACCCCACGCGCCCGCAGTCCTCGCGCCGCCGCGCCGGACACGCAGGTGAGTGGGGTACCCCGCCGGCCCTGCCTCCCCACACGCC
The DNA here is from genome assembly GCA_004027165.1 of Ctenomys sociabilis. NCBI lineage: Eukaryota > Metazoa > Chordata > Mammalia > Rodentia > Ctenomyidae > Ctenomys > Ctenomys sociabilis. The sequence continues at coordinate 15,978 of PVKA01031121.1, forward strand.
CACGCCCCCACTGGCGGGCTCCGCCCGGAGCATCCCCCGCCGCGCCCGCCGCACCCTCCCCATGCGGCAGCGCGTCCCCGCCGCCGCCCGCATCCCGCAGTCCGCTGAGCCTGGCCGCGGGTCTCCTTGCCCTTCTCTCAGCCCCTGACCTCCCGCCATCGCGCCATCCCCCTCCCGCAGTTCTCCAACCCTGGCCGGGATGGGCGGGACTGGGGGCTGCGCCGGGACTCCCGCTTTCCACCCCACCCCCGCCGTCTCCTGCGCACAACAGGTCGGTGGTGAGCGGGCGGGTGGGGGCGGCGCGCCAGCCTGGGGACTGCGGGCTTCCCGGAGGGGGCGACTGGAGGGCTGCAGGCGGTGGGGTGAGGGCGCGCGGGGCTCAGGGGAGGGGTCCTGGTCCTCGGAGGCCCTCCCCTGCTCCACTGGTTCCTGCTCGCATCCCTTTCGCTTCCAGCCTCTTTCTCCTCTTAGCCGCGCCGTCAGTTCCCCTCTCTAGCTCCTTTCTCTGGGTCCCCAGAGCTGCCTTCGAATCCCTTCAACCTGAAGACACAATTCCGAACTCTTCCATCTTTCATCTTCTAGTTCTATCCTTGCATTTTTGGCTTAGCCATCGCGTTCTGACTCCCGCTTCCTCTCTCCTGTCTCTGCTCCGTCCCCTCTCTGCTTTTCTCTTCCCGTCTCTGCACTTCCGACCCTCTTGCTGCTTGGCCCCTTCTCCACTTCTGCTGCCCTCTACCCCTGAACCCCTGTCGCCCTTACCTTTGTACCTTCTGCATCCTTTGTCCGTTCTCTCCCTTCCTAGGGTGGCTGGCTGCCCCTTCCCTTTCTTTTAAAACCTCATTCTCGTTTTGGGGGTAGGATCTCACTGTGTAGATCAGGTTGACTTCACTGTAATCCAGGCTGGTCTCGAATTCGTGGCAATCCCCCTGCCTCAGCCTCTTAGAGTGCTCCTGGGAATACAGGCATGCACCACCACACCTGGCCTCTTCACTCCTGACCATCCCCTTCCGCAGACTTGTATTCTCTGGGAGTGCTGGGGTGCAGATTTGGGCAGTGTGCGGTTCCCTCTGGGGAGCCGAGCCTGGCCTAGGATCCACCACTCTGAGCTCTCAGCACACATCCCTCTGCCTTTGAAACCAGCCAGCCACATTCTCCCGGGAGGACATTTGAGGGGGTGGCATTTTCCCAACCTACCTCCTGTCAGAGGGCACCTATGCATTTGGATGATTAAACATTAAGAGCAAAAGATTACATCTGTAGTTATTCTCCTGCCCACCACTCTCTCTCCTCATCCCTGCATGTCTTCCTTTCTGCTGAAGCTTTGGGCTCCTGGGGCCTTCCTAACTGTAATACCTGGGACCGCAGGCGGGCGCTGGCCGGTGGCGGGCCAGAGGCCCCAGGCACAGACCGCTTTCCCCTCCTCCAACCTCGAGCTCCCTCCCTAGCGGTAGGTGCTCAAGGAATCACAAGGTTCTTCGCTCTAAATTAAGATCCAAGAAAAGCCTGGAGCTGTGGGCAGAGGAAGTAAGAAGGAAGCCAGAGAAGCAGGAGTAGACGCAGGCGTAGGGAAGAAACAGGGACCCAGGAAGTTGCAGATGGGCTGGGGTGCTCAGGGAACCACACTGGGTGCTTCTCCCTAAAAGCTGCTCCAAAGCAGTAGATCCTGGGTGCCCCAACAGGGCTTGCAATGCCGTTTAGCCCGGGTGGGAGGTGGCCCTAGAGATGTCAGGGAAGGAGCCAGGAGGTAGATACCAAGAGGGGTTGGTGGGTGATGACCTCTCTCTCCCGCAGTAAAGTCTGAAAATCTGGGTCACAGCTGAGGAAGACCTCAGACCAGGAGTCCAGGATGTGGTAAGTCTGGCCCAGTAGGGGGAGCTTGGAGACTACTTTCTGGGGCTTGCTCCTTGCCCACCTAGGCACTCCATCCTAAGGGTGCAGCCTAGGAAGACAAGTGGCACGGGGCGTTCTCCGGGACCCTTGCCCTCCCCACAGAGATGGTGGCAGGCTGGTCTCACCTGTTCTCTCGCTTACCTTGCAGGCCCGCTCTGCTGCGGTCTCAACTCCTCCCTCTATGGCCGCTGCTGCTGCTGCCCCTCCCAGGGCCTGCTCAGGGCTCCTCCTCCCCTCGGACCCCACCGGCCCCAGCCCGCCCCCCTTGTGCCCGGGGTGGCCCCTCAGCTCCACGCCACGTATGTGTGTGGGAGCGGGCACCGCCACCAAGTCGATCCCCTCGTGTCCCAAGATCTCGGAGGCAAATCCTGCCCGGCACTGCGCCACCGGCCACCCCATCGGGCTTTGAAGAGGGGCCACCCTCATCTCAATACCCCTGGGCTATTGTGTGGGGTCCCACTGTGTCTCGAGAGGATGGAGGGGACCCCAACTCTGTCAATCCTGGATTTCTGCCCCTGGACTATGGTTTTGCAGCCCCCCATGGGCTAGCTACCCCACACCCAAACTCAGACTCTATGCGGGATGATGGAAATGGGCTTATCCTCGGAGAGACGCCTGCCACCCTGAGGCCATTCCTGTTTGGAGGGCGTGGAGAAGGTGAGGTGGAGGTTGGGGAAGATTTTGGGGACAGAAGTGGGGGCTGTGTTGGGAGCTTCTCCAGCCAGGCTCAGTGCTGGCCAGGATGCAGATAAGATGCCATCTGAGCCCTGGAGGAGCTCAGGTCCACCAGCAACAGAGGTGTATACAGGCGGGGAGGAGTAAAGCTGATAGAAGCAAGCAAGGCCTGTTTTTAGGGGAAGAGAGAAGTGAGAGGCGACTTTGGCCTTAGGGATCAGGGTAGCTCAGGAACCGTTTGAAGAGTGAGAGTATTGCAGACAGGAGCACCATGAGGAAGGGCCTGCCAGGGTGACCTGTGGGTGGGGCAGGGCCCAGGGCAAAGTCTGGGACAGCCCCACCAGCACCCCCTTACTTCTATGCACAAAGCTAGGTTCTTTCCAAACTCTGATCTGAACCTCATCCTCCACTTGTATTTTTGAGAGAAGCTGAACATGATATGTACCTGGGAGGCCAAGTGCAAGCCCAGCCTGGGCAATTTAAGAGATTTTATCAAGACCCTGCCTCAGAATTTTGGAAAAGGGCTGGGACGCAGCTCAGTGTTAAGGCCCTGGGTTCAATCCCCAGTACCACAAAAACAACAACCTTTTAGGGGAGTGGAAAAAAAGAAGTGAACCTCAGGGGAAAGTAGTTGATGAGGATGGAGACCCTGGAGCAGCAGAGCTTATTGGGGCAGGTATTCCTTGGCCTAACCCCACCCACCCAACCCCCTGCAACTTCTCCCCACCTCATCAGGTGTGGACCCTCAGCTCTACGTCACAATCACCATCTCTGTCATCATTGTTCTCGTTGCCACTGGCATCATCTTCAAGTTCTGGTAAGCTGTGGGGAGGAGGGTGCTGTGTAGGGCCTGAGTGTTTGCAAACCAGAGCAGGGAGGGAACATGGGGAGCAGCTTCCATGGTGTTGGGTAGGAAATAGTGGGCAAGATCTGATTTGAGTGGGGGAAGACAGTGAGAAAGCAGCTCAGATTCCTTTTCCCCAAGAATCCAAGGATAATGGGAGGGACAGAATTATTTTTGTATGCTGGGGCCTTTGCTAGACATCCCTCCAAGACTGAGGAATAACTGAGGCTGCAGAGACTCTTCTTAGGCAAGCAGGCAAAAGGAAAAAAGAGAAAACCTGGAGTGTTCCTTGCACATGTTTAATTTTGGGACACTTAGTCTTTCACACTTTGTGGACAGGATCATTAGGCCCAGGTGTCCAGGTCATTAGCTGACTCTGAAGTAGAATGGACTTTACCAAGGGCCTATGGAGGAGAGCAGTGGCTCTTCTGGGCATAGGGGAGGAACAATCTTAGGGGACTATGTTGGTGGAGCCTGAGCAGGCTGGGAGCATGGTTTAGACCCCCAAGCCACATAAGGGGTGATGAGGTAGTTTGATGGGGTCTGTTGGTTTATGTCCCAGCAGATGTAGTACAGTGTCTCTTTGATAGGGTATTGGTGGTGCCTGGGGAGGCTGGGTGACCAGTGCTGTGCGCCCAGGATGGGGCCACTTGTGTGTGCAAGAGGATGTCTTTCCTTCCATGTGTCAGCTGGGACCGCAGCCAGAAACGGCGCAGGCCTTCCGGGCAGCAAGGGGCCCTGAGGCAGGAAGAGAGCCAGCAGCCACTGACTGACCTATCCCCTGCTGGAGTTACTGTTCTAGGGGCCTTCGGGGACTCACCTACCCCCACCCCTGACCATGAGGAGCCCCGAGGGGGAGCCCGGCCTGGGATGCCCCAGTCCAAGGGGGCTCCAGCCTTCCAGTTGAACCGGTGAGGGCAGGGGCAATGGGATGGGAGGGGGAGGGTCCCAGATCTCCAGAGCTGGGGTGGGGCACTCCCAGGGTGGGTGGCATGGCCCCCACAACCCTTGGCTCCCCTCCTTGCCTGGACTCAGGCCTTTCAAAATGGCCAGGCCAGCTCCTTTGCAGCGGCCCTTCTTCTCCCACTGTCTCAGGCTGTCCTGTCTTCCTGCTGCCCTTAATTCTAGCTCTGCCCTCGTAGCCTCCAGTCCCTTCTCTGCTGCGGACTTCCCCTCCACATGGCCCACCCCTTGGGTCCTGACTGTACCCTTTCCCTCTTCCTCTCAGGATTCCCCTGGTGAATCTGTGATGCCCCCCATGTTGGGGTGCTGCCAAGCAGGAGGCCAAGGGGCCAGCATAGGCGCCATCCCACTGAGGGTGGGCAGCCAAGGGGAGCTGGGGCCTTGGGGCTCCAGCTCCTGCCCTTGCACACCACGCGGAACACTCCCTGGCCACATGGGCAAGCCCCCTGCTCACCCTCCTATAGTGGGGGCTTCACGTACTTGTGACTGTGGGTCCCCACACCCCTTGCACACTCACATGAAAGCCTTGCACATTCACCTCCACCCTCCCAGGCCATGGCACATGCTCATGCTCTTGGCAGCCACTCTTCTGCACCTCTTCCCTTGCACACCCCTCGTTCACTGATGCTCACACGCGTTTTCCATTCTCTCTCTGGCCTGCACACACTCCATGCTCAGCCCAGTCACCTGGTGGCAGGGTCCCCATCCACATGCCCCTCACTGTGCATTTCTGGCAGGAAGTCATGGCGCGGTGCACTTGCTCTGCCTCACGGACAATCACTGGTCTAGTTTCTGTGATCCCTGCATGTGCCCTCGAGGTGGCTGGGAGGGGAGCTGGGGGCTGTGCCCTCGTCTGTCATGCCCCATCCTGTCTTGTGTCATGACTTCACCGTCCTCACATCCCATCCCACTTCAAGTGTGTCACCCTAGGGCTCCCCCACAGGGATGGGGTAGTGAGGGCTACTGTTAAGTTCTGTTGTCTGAGGTGGGTGTTGGGCGTCGCCTGCTGCACTACATGGAAAAGGGACTCCTGTTCATCCTCCACTCCCTCCAAGTCCCTTCTGTCTTGTCTGTCCTAGCTGTCTGTGTCCGTGTCACTGTCTGGGCGTGAGAGCCCCTGAGTAGGTCCTCTGGTCCCAGCCTATCTGGGCCTCCCTCCCTTTACCTGGTCACAGGGGCTGGAGAGGCAGGTTCAAGGCTGTCAGGAGCCCACCTCCACAGCCAGCCCTCCTCTCAGGCTCCCCTGCCCCTCTCCTTCCTCCCTCTGCCTCCCACCCTTCTCCTCACCAGTGTCTCTACCTTCCTTCCTCCCCTCTTACCTGGCTCCTATGCTGTGATATATATTTTTGTATTATCTCTTTCTTCTTGTGGTGATAATCTTGAATTCTTGTGGGATGTAAGTTTCAAAATTTTCAAATAAAGCCTTTGCAAGATACTTGAGTCCCCAGTGCTGTCTTGTGAGCCCTGTGGAAAGGAGAAGGGGTGGGCGGGCAGGAGAAGGGTAGGGTAGGGAGCTTTGGGACACTTTCTGCCCTACCCAGAAGCTGAGGACCAGTCTTTTTTTTTTTTTTTTTTTTTTTAATGTATTCAGGACAGGGTCTACAGGGTCTCACTGCATAGATCAGACTTCTAGTGATTCTCCTGTTTTCAGCCTCCCAAGCACTGGGATTACAGGCGTGTGCCACTACACCTAGTCTCAATCACCCTCTCAGCATGCCCTGGGGATGGGGCAGCACACCAGGGATTGAAACCCCCAAATCCTGCCACTGTGCTCTACTTAAGCAGGTGCTTTAGTCTGCTGAGCTATCTGGCCAGCCCTCAGTCTGAACTGGGGACAGCGAAATAAGGAAGAGAGAAGGAAGTAAGGATGGAAGGAAGTAGCCTTGGTGAGCAGCCACATAAGATGCAAACTGGAATCTGAAGTTGGCTGGCTTGGTCCTTGGCAGTGAGTCAAGAGAGACCAAAAGAAAGGAGATGGATGAAAAGGGATAATTACGTAGGAAGACAGGCAGTGTAGCCAACCAGAAAGGATGAAGGGCAAGGGAAGAGAAAAATGGAGCAAAGGTAAACGACAAGTGAGCCAGAGGAAGGAGCCTGCCCTACTTGCTGTTTCAGTTTTGCTTCCTAACCTGCCCCCATCCCCCGCAGCCGCCCCTCCAGCCATGTGGCATTAGCGCCCTGCGGGTTATTAGCCCATTAGCATACCCCACTACCTCCTCTGAGGCAGGGGCTCTCCTGGGATGTTGGGGGTGGAACTGGGTAGCTGGCAGAGGGAAGGCAGGCTGCCCAACTGGGATCAGTCACCTCCGAGGCCCCATTTCAGGTTTGGCTCTTAGAACAGCTCTAGGAAAACCCACACATCAGCTCCTCAGCTGTAGCTAGACTGTTGCCATAGTAACCAGCCCAGTCCCACTCCCCACCCTCCCCTGGTGCCCCACCTGTTTCCAGGAAACCTGGTAGCCCCAGGGAGGATAGGAGAGGGCATGGTATGCTGGAGAGTAGTGTGTGGCTGAGACTGTACCTCTGTCCATATGTTTATCTGTAACCCTACAATGAGGACTTGGTCTATGTGAGGACTAGGTGAGTATGTACTTTACGTAGTGAGGTCTCACTGTGTGCTGCAGCTGTGCCTGTGGAATGGTGTGCATGGGGAGGAAGCAGTCTGCTTTTTGTAACTGGACCAGTGTGTGTTTGAGGCATCAGACTGCTAGAGAGGAAAGAAACAATCAGGGTCCGGGGTGATGAGCCACCTAGAAGCAGAGGGGCCAGGCAATCCAGCTTTCTTAGGAGGGCTGCATCAATTTCAGGGCTGGCGAGATCCCAGCAGGCAGCTGCTGGAGGAGAGAACAGGTGCTGATGGGCTGTGTTAGGGCTGGGAGGGTGGGAGACCCTCATCTTTCCTGCTTCCCCATAGCAATCTTGTCAGTCCCTGGGGGTGGGGTGCTCGTGGGAAGAGAGCAGCATGGGCACAGAATGGGGAGGAGCTCTAGTTCTGGAGAGCTCGTTGAGCTCACCTTCAGCAAAATCTCTTCAGAGGGACAGTGTGACCCTGAGGCTCATCCATATGCACAAGGCACACATGAAGGCCCCTAATGAAGGAATTAATTACCACCTGATTGGCCTCTGTTTCTCAAAATTTAAATAAATTATAATACACCAAGACACTGGAGATCCTCCCCTCTCCCTAAATGACCCTAATTCCTATGGAAAGTCAGAGGGCTGGAAAGGCAGGGGAGAAAAGAGTCCTGGATTTCTGGGTCCTAGAGCATGATGGTGAATCTTTCAGAGCTTTCAGTGATAAAAACACTCCTGTGGCATGGGTGTCAGTCATAGGTCTACTAGCCACCACCACTGTCCTAAAGTAATTATCAGAGTAAGCCACACTGTCATGCTAATGATAAGTTAGAGGCCCCGGGAAAGAGCCTAACTCATTTTATTTATTTTTGACATTTGAAAAATTCTGGTACATTTTACTTTTTTTTGTTGTTGTTGTTGCAGAACCAGGGATTGAACTCAGGCCCTTGTGCTTGCCATGGAAGCGCTGAGCCATCTCCCCCCCCCCCCTTTTATTAACTAAATTTTTTTTTTTTTCCTTGAGACAAGGTCTTCGTGCAGGCTGGCCTTGATTTGCTTATGTAGCCCAGGCTGGCAGAAAACAAACACTGATCCTGCCTCAGCCTAAGTGCTGGGACTACAGGTATGCACTACCACACCTGGCTGTTCTACATTTTTTTTTTTTTTTTTTGTCTGAGACAGGGTCTCACTATGCAGTTCAGGCTGGCCTTAAGCTCACTTTGTAGCTCAGGCTGGTCTCGAACTCACGACAATCCTCCTGCCTCAGCCTCCCGAGTGCTGGGATTACAGGCATGTGCCACCACGCCCGGCCTACATTTTGATAAAGCCTAACTTTTCCTTCCCCTGGAGTTAAAATAAATCATGGGACCAGGGAGGTCCTCAAAAAGCTGCAAGAGGGCCAGGTGTGGTGGCGCATTTCTATAATCCCAGCACTCAGGAGGCTGAGGCAGGAGGATTGTGAGTTTGAGACCAGCCTGAGCCACAAAGTGAGTTTAAGGCCAGCCTGAACTGCATAGTGAGACCCTGTCTCAAAAAGACAAAAAGAAAAAAAAAAAAAAAAAAAGCTGCAAAAGAACAGTCCCCAAACCAGGAGCTAAACAGCAGCAGCCAGAGGTGCTTAGAACTGAATTTTGGATGCTGCATTTCACGGCAGAAGCATCTTTCAGCACCACACTTTCTCTACCTCCTGGGCCGTATCCAGTGACTCAGACAGGCTCCCAAAGCAGCTTCCAGAAGGCCTGCCACTGTGGTACACCAAACCAGGGAATGGGGAAGCCCCCTGGAGGAGGGATGGCAGGTGAAGCTGCGGGTGTGGAAGTGATTCCAGATGGAGAGTGAGCCAGCTGGAGAACCCCAGCTACCGTTAGCCATCCTCCTCAGGTACCCCACAGGTACTGCTCTCAAATTCAGCTTTGCCCAGAGTCAGGGCACTTACAACTTGCTTTTCACCTTTTGAGGGTGGTACGAGAGATTGAGCCTAGATCTTTGTCTGTGCTGCAACTCCAGTTTCTTCTAATTGGAGACAAGGTCACCCTAAACCTGGCTTTGAACTTTCATTTCTTCTGCCTCAGTTTTCCTCAAATTATAGGCATGTACCATAAAATTTGCGTTTTACTTCAAGGGCAGGAGCAGGGTTGACAGGAGGCGGCCAGTTAATATACAGAGAACTTACAGAGATGACTGTTTTGCTTCCACTTTTCCAAGTGCTGGAATTACTGGGTGTGTACCACTATGCCTGCTTCCACTTTTCTATACTTTTGCCCAGAATTAAGGTTTCCATTTTTCAAGTCAGTCAATAACTAGGTAGGTCATATTTAATTTTTTTTTTTTTTTTTGAGACAGGCTCTCACTCATATATTCACACTGACCTTGAACTATGTAGCCCAGGCTGGCCCTAAACCGAGGTGATCTTCTTGCCTCAGCCTCCCAAAGCTGGGAATACATGTGTGCCACATCTGAACCTTTTAAGGTCTTTTTTATTTTTTAAATGCATTTGGTATAGTCTCACAATGCAATTCAAACTTGTAATGATCCTGTTTTCAGCCTCCCCAGGGCTGGGATTATACGTGTGTGCCACCATGCCATCTCAGAGGCTGGCTCAGTGTCCTGGGGGAGGCAATGCCTGTGTGGCATGTGGTGCCGGATCGAACCCCAGTCCTGCGCTTGCCTAAGCAGGTGCTTAGTCTGTTGAGCTATCTCACCAGCCCTACCTTTAAGTTCTTTATCCTGCCAGCTGTTGCTATAGTTACTCACATTGAGCACTAGCCCCATATTGTGAATGGAGAAGCAGACTTTTTTTTTTCTTTTTGAGGTCTTGCTTGCTTTGTAGCCCAGGCTGGCCTTGAACCTGCAGTTGTCCTTTTGTCTCAGTCTCCTATATGCTAGAATTATAGATATCCACCACTATGCCCATCTGAAACTTTGTAAACTAGGTCCAGGCTGGGAAGGTAGTGCAGAGGACTAAATGCCTGCTTAGGCAAGCACAGGGACCAGGGTTCAATCTCTGGCACCAGTCCCACCCCTGGAGCATGCTGAGTCAGCCTCTGAGACTGGGCATGGTGGCACAAGCCTGTAATCCCAGTGCTGGGGAGGCAGAAAACAGGAAGATTACTGTAAGTCCAAGCTGTGTAGTAAGACCCTGCACCAAATATATAAAAAAGATAAAACTAGTCAGGTGTGATAGCAACTATTTGCATTTTTGGGAGGCTGAAGCAGGAGGATCACCTGAGTGAGCCTGAATTACAAAGCAAAGTTCTGTCTCAAAACCAAGTTTGAAGCCAGCCTGTGCCACTTAGACCCTGTGCAAAAAACAAAACAAAACAAAAAACCAAACAAAATATTTGTGTGAAGGTCCTGGCTTCAATTCTTCATATCACCACCCCCCAAGGCATTAACATTACAGTACATCCTCAACTTACAAACAAGTTCTGTTCTGGGAGAACATGCTTTTTTTTAATGGTACTGGGGATTGAACTCAAGGCCTTACATATGCTAGGTAAGTGCTCTACCACTGAGCTACATCACAGGGAGAACGCTAATAAGTAGGGTTCATTCGTAGTCTGACAAAATGAATCTTATACACTTTCAACACATATACAATGTAAAGCATAAAAGAAA
>PVKA01031122.1:0-26599 GCA_004027165.1 Ctenomys sociabilis
AAAAAAAAAAAAAAAAAAAAAGTACCTGCTGAACGAAGGACTTTTATGTTGCAAGAGTAAGAGAAAATCACAACACATGATAAAATCTTGTAAACTCGTGGACATCTGAGAGAAATCCTCACTACTACTATTATTTCTAAGTTAAGTTCAGCCACTGCTTTATGATTTTGAAAAAGAAAATCTAACATTTCCTCAGTGGCTTGGGGCAGGAGCGGCACGGAGAGAAGCAACACTGGACAGCAATTTTGAAATGAACTGGAAGACAGAGAAACCCAGACACAAGGGCAGCTGAGGGCTCACTGACCTCACCCGACTGGACGGAACTATTTTCCTCTGACGAACACAGCTCAGAACACAGAATCCGAGCAGCCATTAGCTGACTGCTGCAGTCATGGGAGATTTTATCTGTGGGTGCTGATGGCTCCCCAAGATAGACCAGGGACATGGGCCTGTGACGGAAATTTTAAAAATCAGTTCGTAGTCTGACATCATATTAGGACAAAATAAGATCACTTATTTTGCACTTCTGTTTGACTGGTTGGGCCTTGACGGAGGACACTAGCTACCAGCCAGAGATAACCTGACCTAGTTCGGCCTGACCGCACCCAGCTGCACAGGCTGTACTTGCTCGCAAGAAGTGCGGACCAATGCTATTACTCACTTACCTCACAAACTTTCTGTCCAGCAACCATAAAAGACTGATGGCCCCAAAGAAAAACTCACCACACTCTTAAGGCTTTGTATCTTCCCCTTGCAATCTACATGAACTAAGTCCAAAGCCGGCTCTGGGCTGATGCTTTCAGAGCGATGGAGTGAAATAATAATTCCATAATAATAATCGTGCTGGCATAAAACTCTTGGTTGCCTTCCAACTCCTTGGTGCAGACTCTTTTTCATTCGGTTCAATACCAGTTCCCCAACAGTCCAAAACACAAGTGTAGTTAGTTGTCTCACTTTTCCGCAGTGTCAAGTTACCTAAGATCAACTGTGATCCAAAAATACCAAGATAGAAAATTCTAGAGATAATTAAGTTTTAAATGTACGTCAGCATGATGACATCTTGTAAAGTCCCAGACTGTCTTACCCAGGGCAGGAAAGTCATTTAGTAGACATGTTGGGTGTAAGACCACCTGTGACAGGATGCAGTCCTTGTGTTCCAGTCACCTTTACTTTCTGATGACCCCAACGTACAAGAGCAGTGATGCTGGCAATTTGGAAAGTACCAAACAGAAGCCATAAGGCACTTAGCTGAGAAGATCAAAGCTGACCATATGTTTTCATGGTAAATCAGTACCTATGGAGTCTGATGTTATCCATGGCTTGAGGCATCCACTACCCAGAGTTCTGGGTACCCACTGAACATGAGGGAAGGTGTCTGACTGTCCCATGGATTTCTCATAATGATTAATAGCTCCATGAAGCCCTTCTCTAACTGCAACCCCAATTTTTTTTTTTTTTTTAATTTCTTGTATTTGGTACAGGGTCTCACTAAACACATCGTGGACTCATAGTGATTCTCCTGTTTCAGCCTCCCCAGTGCTGGTCAGCCTAGCATGGCATGTCGTACTAGGGATCAAACCCAGGCCCTTGTGCTTGCCCAGGTAGGTGCTTAGACTGCTGAGCTATCTCTCCAGCCCCAATTTATGGTAACAAAAGCTAATGTAGGTTGTGGTAGGCAGCCTCTCTAAAGGATCCCAAGGAGCCCTGCCTGTTGGATCCCTACCCTAGTGTATTCCACCCTTTACCAGAGCTGTCTCAAACCCTAGCAGACTTTATGGCATGCCTTTTGCATATGGAAAAAGCATGGAGAGGATCCTCTAGCCCTGTGACCCAGGCTGACACCTTGACCATGACCTATTATGGGGCCCTGAGGTCAGCAGCTGCCAAGGGAGCTGCAGCTGGATTCCAGACTTGCATAAGCATCTGCTGAGCTCGGGGGTCATCTGTTACCTAGCAGTCAGCAGCCAACACCTGCAAAGGCTGAATCTGGGGCTCCTCCACAGCAGGGTGAGAATGTGGCCCAGAAAGCCCCTACCCCTAAGCCATCCCTGCTAAGCAATCATTGCTACTGGGTTCCACCTGCCTGCAGGCATGCACACAGCACACAAACAAAAGACCCAGCAAACAGAATGGTTCTGTGTGGTCACCATCAGTCTGTCAGTTTTTGGTCATACAATTGGAGTCTATGCAGGTCATCACCCAAAGTAGACTGGGACACCTCCCCACAGTCCCAGCTTCTCCAGCCTCTCTCAGCTAAGCACCTACACATCTAAACAGCAACAAGTGCCATTTTTATTAGACGTGAAGAAAGTCTCAGCGTCAGTTCTTGATTTGCTATGGGCTGGCCCTAAACACGTCTGATTTATTTTGGCAGATTCTTGACACAGAGACTTTAAGAAGCCCTTCCTTAGACATGAGGACTACGTTTCCCTGAAGCAAGCATGCCTCTGTGGGCTTAAACAACTGTTTGATGTCACAAAGGAGAACGGACCTCCCCACCTCACCCCCACCCCGCAGAGCACCATTCCAAGCCTATCTGAGTAGTCTGTTTAGAGCCCAGCGTCATCTCCAGAACAGACAGAGCCAACGGGCACCACTCGCTTATTACCTGGGATCCCATCACACACCTGACACAACCCATCCCGTCAGCACTGTCAGGGAAGCTGAGCCTCCAGGGACCCCAGATCCGTTCCCTAAAGGAGGAACCCAGTGACACCACACCCTCGTTACTCCTGTTAACGTGGGAAGCCACTGCCACCAAGGCAGGGAAGTCCCAGGTCAGCTGTCACCTACGCCACGCTGAGATTTCCACACACGGAGCATGTCCCCAAGACACTGTTTTACATGTTTCCCTGAAAAGAGCCGAATGCCTTGAAGAAGGCCTAGCGGAACCCCTGATCCCCCTGTGCAGGATGAGTTCTTGCTGAAGAAACTGCAAGACTCCATGGAGAGCCCCTGGGTCGCCAGGAACCAACAGCCACAGGACCATGTGTTTCTGCGCCTGCCTGCACCCCTTTGTCCAGAGCAGCATCAGGGTGGGCCCCAGGTCCCATCCTCAGGGCTCCCATGGTGAGCCAGCCTAGGTACAGCCCAGCTTCCGGGGCCCACACCCTCATCAGACCTGCACCTGCACGCACAGCATTCCTGCCTCTCAGCCATGTGGAACGTGCAACCCAGGCCAAAATGCGCCGAGCGCACGCATTGGTAAAATCTACAGGGCAGAAAACCCTCCAAGCAGCTCCAAGCCCGCAAAGTGGAGCAGTTACTTCCTTGCAAAGCAACAAGATATAACAGTCCAGATAGATTTGCACTTCGTTGACTCGAAAACTATCTCTTAGTCAAGAGGGTTATTTGCAGCCCCTTGGCAAAAAAAAAACAGAAACCAACAAAACACCAAAAGCTCGTGGAATTCACTGTGCCCTCAGAACTACCTTAGCACCTTCACACTTGAATACACGCCCGTGTGTAGGCACAGCGGTCAGTGACCTTTTGGAACACTGCACCGGCGGCCCTGCTGTATTCACACATTAGTTTTATTGAGAACAAAGATGTGTTGTTTCCATTGTTCTGGCGGCTCTGCCGGTGGCTAAGGACCCATGGGTGTGGGGAACATGTGGCCGTACAGTTCCATGGGGTGAACACAGGAATCTGGGAGCAGGGAGGGGTGGGGCATGACCACTGTGATGGGTTGAACTGGGACCACAAAAGGACAAGCAGAAGTCCTGGCAACAGAAACAGGATTAACATCAATGTAATCAAGTTCCATGAAGGGCAAAACAGCACAGGAGGCCCCTTATCTATCAGGATTTGTGGGTTGAAGAAAGTGGCCACAGAAAGACAGGAGCACGCAGGGAAAAAGCCAGGAGCTCCCAGGGAGAAGGTCATGTGACAAGAAGCAGGGCCTGAAGCGACCCAGAGCTAGACAGGGACAAGAAAGAATCCTTGCTCTACAGCAGTGATGGCAAACCATTCTGAGCCTTCATCATTAACAGGCCACTGTTGCATGCATGCCACAGGTGTGCCACCTCTGCTCGACAAGGGTGACAGGGAACATGGACACAGTGATGCCCCAGGAGCACGCCCAACCTCCAGAGCTGAGAGGTAACGCATGGTAAGCCGCCTTGCGGGTGGTCCCTGCTTCTGCAGCTCTAGAATCTGAGATAGCCACTAGCAGGGGGAGCCTTTGTACAGGGCTTGCAGGAGAGGTCCCTTCTGATGGGCACCCACGAAAGCCAGGATTATGGATTAGCTATTTTTACTTTTCGCTTCTGGGTCCTAAACCCAGGGCTTTCCTACCAAACTACCTCCCCACCACTCTCATGCCCTAAGTCTCAAAGTTGTCCTGGCGGGGTCTGAACTCTGATTCCTGCTGCCTCGACCTCCAACGGTGTTGGGATCACTCATGTGTGGCAGAGCGTCTGACTGGGATTAGCTGCATCAGTGATTACCAGATGTCCACGAGAGCACCTGTGTACACAAGCACGTCTGTGTAGAGAACCGGCATCTCCACACGTACCCACATAAGCATCTGTGCTGTGCTTGGCACCCCTCAGGAGGTCAACCTTGAAGCACACCCGAAACAATGGCTTAGTAGGGCTCCAGAGACCAAGACTCCAAACCACACAGCCGACGGGAAATCATTCGTCCAATGAGCTCTTTGTCTATTCCCAGCAATGAGTCCTCTAGAAGAATTAATGTAAAACTTAAAGAGGGGCTGAATGTGTACCTCAGTGGCACAGAGTCTGGGCTGCCGAGCAAGAGCCCGGGTTCTAGCCTGGCATAAAAGAGATTAAATATCAAAATGGCATCTGCTAAAGGAGCAGGTTATATTCATCAAAGAGAACACCAAGCAGCTCAAATCCAGGAACGGACAATGCACCTGCTTGAAAAGTGAACAAATCGTCCCTCACTGCAAGGCTCGCCTATTGCATCCTGCAAGCTTCTAGGCACTGGGGGTCCCTGATCACAAGAACCGACCCACGAATGCCAGCTCCACACAGACTCGCACAAACATTTCAGCACTTAGTGGCGAACCAAGTCCTAAGCTTGCTCTTAGCTCTGGTATGCTACTACCCCTTGTCTGAGTCCACCAGGACTAATTATCAGAAAACGGGCGATACTAAAGATCAGTGAGCCCTTCCTGACATTTTCAAAGGGGAGAAAACTCATTCCCACCGTCATTTATTCAGTAGCATCTGTTACGGTCCAGGTCAGAAACGTTGTTCATAGGCCATGGGGTTCAAAGCTTGGTCACCAGCCTGTGGCACGGTGGGAATAGAGTGGAACTTTTAGTAGGCAGGGCTAAGTGAGAGGAGGTCATGTCACTGACGATGTGCCCTCAAGGGGCCATGGGGACCCTGGTCTCTTCCTCTTTCCCCCCTTTCCCAGTCACTATGAAGTGACCGGTATGCACTGATGTTCTCCCTTACCGTGACCATGACCATGTTTATATCAACTGGCCATGGACCACAACCTCCGAAATCACGAGCCTATGTAAACCCTTCCTCTGTGAGGATGACTGTCTCAGGTGTCTGCCACACTCCAGAAATCTGACTAACATAATGTGTTGCCTCAGAATGGAAATTCGGTAGATTTGTACGCGGGCTAAAATTGGACCCCTCACCATCCATCTGAGAAAGAAACGGCCTCTTTATTCATCCAGCAACTGCGGTTAAGGAAACCACACCTGAGTACCGGGAGTGTCGCTCAGTGGCGAAGCATGAGATTACTGGCTCACACATGGACAGAGGCTCAACCTCTGGCATCTTCATGTGTCTGTGTTCATGCATGTGTAAGGCACGTATACGAGCATACCTATTAGATGTTCAACTTCAAAGCCACCCAAAAGAGATGAGTCTTGCATCCAGCAATGCAGTGGGTGTGATTCCATGTATCCCAATTTATAATCTCCCATGACAAAGCATCCTGAGCCACATGACCTCAGAATGGAGGGGGGCCACCAAGGAAAAAGATGCGTGACTGGAAAGGACTCCGCTTTGGCAAGCAGCGAGAAAATTGGTGGCCAGCTACACTGAAATTCAGATACCCTGTCTTATTAAAACAGGCGTGTGAAGCCCTGCATGATGATTCCTGCCTATCATCTTGGCACGCTAGGAGGCTAAGGCTAAGAGGGGGCAAGCTTGATCCCAGACCCAGCAATTTAGAGACTATGGCTCATAATAAAAAATAAAAGAGAACAGACTGTAGCTCAGTGTGAAAGGCTAGGTTTAATCCCCAGCACCAAAAAGAAAAAAAGAGAGTTGGGGGGGGGGGGGTTGAGCAAGAGGGTGCACACACAGCCAGGATTTGAATTTAAGGATCATTCATTTTATCTTTCTCTGAAGACTCGTGACTGACTCAGTAGCTGCACATGGGACCGAGGAATACAGAGCCACACCAGGCACTGCTGTCGCTGTCACCAAAAAACGGCGTGGACTATCACTGCTCTCACAACCTTTTGGATTGAAAAGGCAGTGTTTGCACAAAATCACAAGGAAAAGCAGCAAAACCCAATCTTGTAATTGTGCCCTTGACCTCCCATGGGCCAGGTCAGTGATTCTGGGTAAACCCATTAGCAGGGGTGGTTCACAGGGTCCCCTTCTGCCCCAGGGAAACGGCTTCTCCTCACTTGAGTAGCGGGAGGGGAAGGCACAGAAACGGGGAAGCACACGGCATGGGGGCCAAAGACAGACCCCACTCCTGGGTCCACTCCAGGGCTAGCAGATGGGTGTGGCTCAGGGATCCACTTCCGGAAACACTCACAGAGGGCTCCAGAGCGATGTGGGGCTCAGGCACCCTTCTGCAGCTAACTTGCGGCTCTGGAAACAGCAACAGCAGGGGGTTATGAAATCACCAGATCGCTGTGGTTCACTTTATGCAGCAGTGATTTAATTCTGCATCCTTTTGATGGTTTACAGTTCTCTAGACTGGGTCACTACATGCACTTTTTTAGGCATGCAACTTTTTTTGTTGTCTTGTTTTTCTGCTTTTTTTTTTTTTCTTCTTCCTTCCCTCCTTACTTTTTTGATACAGGGTCTCACTACGCAGCTCAGACTCATAAGATCCTCTTGTCTCAGCTTCCCCAGTGCTGGGATTACAGGCACGCACCCCGACGCCCAGTTTGGGTGGTGGCTGGCTTGGCACGGGGCTGGCGTGGCATAGGGCTAACACAGGAGGGGCCCACAGAACATGTGGCACCAGGAGTGAACCTGGGTCCTAGACCACTGAGCTATCTCCCTACCCCTAGGCAATTATATTGATTTGAATTTAACTTTCTCTCTCTCTCTCTCTCTCTCTCTCTCTCTCTCTCTCTCTCTCTCTCTCTCAGAGTAGAGATGGATCCCAGGACCTCTCACACACAAATATATTCCTCTTAATGACTGAGTTCTGTTCCTGCAGCTAGGTCGTTAACTGTACAGAGTATATACATTATCGTATTCAGAACAAAGAAACCATCCAAGTAATGTCCAACTCGAAGATCTTGCCTTTTTTTAAATTTTTGTTTTTGAATTTATTTATTTATATTTTAATTTGAAGAGTGAAAAATAGAAGCAAAAACAAATAGAAAAAAATAAACAAGGTAACAAAGAATAATACATGTGTTACAGATTTTCAAAACAGGAATAGCTACTGTATATATATGTACATATATATATGATAAAACAATCCAACACAGATCAGTAGTTCACAATAGAAGTGGGTAATCCACAGAAGTTGTTGACTTGAGCCATTCACAGCTCACTATATTAATTAATATGACTTTACTTTATATACCTCCATTTTTATACTTTTCTGCTGGATGGTTAAGGCCGAGTTAAAGCAACACCTATATAACAAGAAATAGAGTTTTTGTATCAGATAAGGTCAGTAAGGTACCCTCAGGGTTTATCCTGTAACTCTGTACCTCACTTTGAAGATCCCTTGTCTGTGTCAGCCGTTCGGGTGAGTCACGGCCATTGCTTGACCAATTTGCTCTCTGTGGAAGCCTGAGAGAAAGTTTTCTCTCCATGTGACTCTCCTTAGGCACACTCTACATCATCGACCGCATTCCTCTGTGGCCCCAAAGATCTTGCTTTTATTTGCATAACTGTCATATGGAGCACTGCAATATGTAACAGAACACAAAGCTACAGTACTGGAGAACACAGTACGATCAGAAGAGACTACATTACTGGACTGAAGAAGAAGCCACCCTAAGGCCCTACAGTCATATATTCTTGCCTTCTAAGTCCCAATGTAGGCTGTAGGTCCAAATGGCAGGTCCTAAGACTATACAGCTTGCTTTGGTCCTCAGTCTGAACAGTTACAGCTGTTAATCAGGTAGGTTGTTAAACCAGAAATGTCTGCAGTAGGAAAATCTGCTACCATTGGCCCACATCCCAGCACTGTGTTTTAATTTTTACGAAATAGACTTCTATAACTTTGATGGTAGAATACAATGAAGTAGACTACTAGCCACATACATCTCAACATTAGTGACACACGTCTGTCTTACTTTCTCTCAATATTTCTAGACTACTTGGTTCATCTAAAAGTTCTTTTTTTTTCAAATTTCCACAGCCCTCCAAAAGAAAAATCCAGACTTGTGCAGTTCAAACCCGTGTCGTACAGAGGTGCACTACAAGCAAGGGTGGGTCCCGTCCAGAACTTTGCAATCAGCATCCATGTGCAATTCATGACTCGCAATAAAAACTCAAGGCCAGGGAGCTGCAGGTCCTCAGCGAATAATGCCACTACATCACAACCCTCCGTAGACTGCAGAAGTGGCCACCAAGACCCTCCCTACCGGCTTTCTGCCCCACAAGAACAGAGACCAGCAATGAAGGACGACCCCAGTGGTGGCGTGCATGTTACCCACTCCTGTATCTGCCACCACTGGTGTGCAGGCTGATGGGCTCCCCTCAGAGACCAGGGTGTCAGTGCCCTAACTCACTGACTCCTGGCATGACTCTGTATTCCTGACTGCAAGCAGTCAAGCCTGCAGGCCTGGCCTGCTGGCTTTTCTGTACCAAAAGCTCCTCTGGATAAATTTCCATTTCTCCTTAAAGCTCCAGCAGGAAACGTGATGCCCCAAGGTAGAGGCTGGACTTCTCAGCATTAAAACAACCAAGATGCACCACAGCTCTGTCTGCATTCAAGCCAGAGCTCCCCAACCAGGCTTTAAACCTCAGCATCATCTCCATCATCAGTCCCATGCTCAGCATGGTGACCGGCACCTGAGACAGACGGATGCTGATACGTTATCATCTGAATACCATACAGAGAGGCACGGCTTCCCAAAGTTCTGTGCACAAAGCAGGTGGTGTTGGCCCTATTTGTAATTTTGTAAGTGTTTCACTCCATGAAGCCTGCTGGAATCAAAGAGCTCAGAGAACACAAGCTAAGTGGAGGCAAGCTTTTTCCTTTGCTATAAAGGAAAACTGCAGCTCTCCGAGATACAAGCTCTGCATCATGGACTCAGTATCTATGTTCCCCAAATTCTTAGGAGAGAAGCTAACACTGAAGGGACAATATTAGGAGGCTGGGCCTTCAGGGATCCCTCAGGATCAGGATCAGTGCCCACTGTACTAACAGAGACCTCACAGAGCACCCTGTCCCTCCCATACACCCCTAATCTACCTTGACCTCAGGCTTCTGGCCCCTAGCACTCAATCTCTGTTGTTTATGAGCTCGCCAGCTTACAGCACTTGCTTAGGGCAGCCCCAAAACGTGAAGACATCACACTAAGCTATGACGGTTCTAGGTTTGGCAGAGTAAATGCATCTTGATTTACACAGGGCTTATAGCACTGAGCCTATCATAAATCGAGGGGTTCTGTAGTGAATGACAATTGGCCAGGGCCAAGTGTAGCCTCAGGACTCTCTTCCTGGCTTTGGGCTTCAGGAATCTGCACCCCCAGAGCCATCCCACAGCCCTGCTCCTGAAAAGCACTCCTGGCATGAGAACTGCTCAATCAAAATAGTTTCCACACATTTTGGACATTTCACGCATTTCTTTCTTTCAAAGCACATTCTGTCTGGGTCTGTGACCCTGAGCATTTAGAACCCATTCTGGCTGGTGGGCAGTAGGATATGCGCGTGGGCCAAAGGACTGTTGGGGGGGGGGCATTTGCTGCCCTTCCAGAGTGATATCTCTGGGGGGAAGAATGCTTGCAGAATTTCACAAGTGACAGGCAATCATACGGGGGCACAAAGGACTTTGGTTCTCTGAAAGAGATCTCTGGACATCTCTCACACAGAGCACAGGGGCTGCGTACGGCACTCGCCTAGTATGCCCAAAGCTCCGGCCTTCATTCCAGCCCCACAAATAATAAAAATAAAACAAGACAAAAGGACACCGTACCACTTCTGCCCATAGCCCCAGTGGCTCCTGCACATCTGGTCCTTCCATAAAACACCTTCTTCTCCACGGGTTGTTGAATCTCATGTTAAAGTTGTTTCTCTCGCCTCCCATCCCTTCATGCCTCAGCTCTTGTCACTTACCTATCTCATTTACCGCTTTTTCCTTAAGAGTATAAGAAGTGCTGAGTCAAAAATGAATAGCTCCAACCCAATTATTTATAACTAGTCAGTTCAGACATGGCTGGTGTTATGGGAAGCAGGGCCCCTGGGCTCTGGAGTCCACAGGCTCATTCCTGAGCCTTTCCTAGAAAAAAGGGACCTCAGAGACATTTGTCTGTAGAAGGACGGGGGGACCATTCTTGCACAAGAGTGGCATCCTTGACCTATCCCAAGTCAGGGCCCCAAAATGTTTCCCTAAAGAAGGTCAAGTGTGGTCCCCAGAGCCAAGGTGAGGCCCGCCCAACCACAGGTGCAGTCACCTGGTGCATCTTGCTGACATGTGACTGGGGGTACCCTGGGAGGAGAGTGGCCTACACACACCTACACACACACACACACACACACACACACACATAAACCCCAACTAATAATAAACATTTCTTCTTTAGCCCACTAGACTTAAATCATGGAAGAAGCTATACTTAAAAACAATTTTATGTGGGGTTTTTGGGTGGTTTTTTTTTTGTTTGTTTTTTTGTTTTCCCAGACAGCCTCTCTAGGTAGTCCAGGCTTGACTTGAATTCACTACAAAGTCTAGGGTGGCTTCAAACTCAAGCTTCATTGAGTGCTTGAGTTTAAGATTAAGGGCTTTGCACCATTACACCCTCTACTTCAAAATGATTTTCACATCTACTTTCCACTGATAAAGCCACACATCTATTTGCCAATCAACTAGGGCAACGCGTTGGTCCCATGGGTTGGGTAAACAATTTCCTAGTGGCTTGACGCACAAAATAATTTTGTTTACCCAGAGGAAACATAAAGTGTTATAAAGTCTAAGAATGCCTTCATAGGAAAAACTTAAAAATTAGACCACCTGGCCAGTGGCGGCAAACCTATGGCATGTGTGCCGTTGTCTTTTTAAGATGAAAGAAGCCATGGCATGAGTTGCCTTTTCTAAGCAAAAACCTCAGTACTCAGGCTTAACTGCAGTACTGTACAGGCACTTGGCTGCAGCCTGGCCGTCTCCTCTACGAGGGTCTGCTTCACAGCCTGCACCTTCGGGAAGGCTGTGACCCACTCTTTCTACACAAGAGCAGATGATTTTAAATGTAGCTCCAAACGGTGCTCACTCCGATTTAGCCCAGCTGGAACTGTGTGATGGTTTCCAAACTCTGACCTGTAGTTATTAAGCACCACTTTAAACTGTTCTACCAGTGACAAAACCAATTGGGGTACTGGTCCCCTTCAAAGGAAAATTAGCTTCCGCCATGTGTGACAGTGCACACCTGTAAGTAACCCCATCTACTCTGGAGGCTGAGGCAGGAAGGCTGTGTAAGGCCAGCCTGGGCAACAGTCTGTCACACAATAAAATTGAAAAAGGGTTGGGGATTTAGCTCAGTGGTCGGATCGTTGCCAAGTCCTGGGTTCCAGCCTCAAGGGTGTGTGTGTGTGTGTGTGTGTGTGTGTGTGTGTGTGTGTGTGAGAGAGAGGGGGGGGGGCTATTAGGATTCCCTTTCATCTCATTTGCCAAGAGCCATCAAGACTCCGAAAGAGAGGCGCTGAGGAGCTCTGCCGGCAAAAACTCTGTATGTTCCGGAAAGGGAATTCTTCGCATCTGACATGGAATAACATTTGGGGAAAATGCGTTCCATGTCACACACGGGATCCCTCTTCTCGCAGGGTAGGGGGCCCCTGTGCCTGTCGCTCAGTGAACTCGACTTGTGATGCCCATCCGATCACAGGGTAAAAAAGCTTTGCCCTTGGATTGCCCGGTCCACTTCCCAGATCCACCAAAGCGATCCTGAGCGTCTGCGTGAGGCGCTTCCTCAGCTAGGCAGGGCTTGCACCACTGGAGGAGACAGGGTGCACCTGCTGTGGACCCCTCCCCGAGTCGCTCCGCAGTGTGCCTCGGCACCAGCCAGCTCCCAGAGTGCTCAGGCTCGATTTCTACAGAAGGAAGGAAGGAGCTGCTGCACCACTGCGACTGAGAGGTGCGGTCTGAGCCCAGCGACCAGGAACGGAATGAAGTTGCGCGATTTCTCTTTCTTTTTTGGGGGGGAATGGGGGGCGGAACCTGGGATTAAACTCAGGCCCTTTCGCTTGCCAGGGAAGTGCTTATTCCACTGAGCCATCTCCCGGGCCCCATTTGCGTGATTTCTTAGGCCTCAGGCAAGCCTCAGACCTGTGTTTATGGCGTCTTACTTGACTTTACTCCAAGGTTATTTTAGAAACCTCTGAGGCCCTGGCCCCTCAGTCCTGCTGGCTGCACAGTGCAGAGTGAAAAGGAAGGTTGGAAACTCAAACGCTGCTCTCCAGGGCGCCAGGCTGCCAGGCGGATCACAGTGGGGCCTCAGTGCGCTCCCGTCCTGGGGGCAGCCAAGCAGAGTCCTTACTTCTTGCCGTTATCCCCGACCGCTCCCATGTAACCTCCAGTCACGCACCACTTACATCGTTTTGGTTCCGCAAGTCACCATGATGTGACCTCAAGGCCACGGAAGTTGGGTGTGGGGTCTGTGAAACAGGATGACACGGTGTGAGGGACTCGACACCTATGGAGCCTGGTGTCCAGGGAAGGTCCCAGAACCAACGCCCCAAGGATGCCGCTCAAGGACAGACACCCAAATGGTGGCACTTGGAGGTACGACAGCTGGAGAAACCAAGTTGGCTAGAGCTCAGTGCTGGCCCACCACGAATCACGGTTTTGGATTCTATCCCCAGCAAAGCAAAGCAGGAAGGAAGAGAGGGAGATTGGAAGGGAGGGAAGGAAGAAAGAAGGAAACAAGGCAGGCAAGGAGGCAGGTGGCCAATTTGAGATTCTATAGCTACTGATGCCAAGGAGAGATTTTTACATTTTTGTTTCTTGAAAAACTATAACTGCAGGGCTGGACAGATAGCTTAGTGGTCTAAGTTCCTGCTTGGCAAGCACAGGGATCTAGGTTCGATCCCCTGCACCACATGCTGTGCCGGCCTTACCCCTAGGGGTGTTAAGCAGGCCATGGAGACGGGCCACGGGTGGTGGCCCACACCTATAATCCCAGCACTGGGGAAGCTGAAAACAGAAAGATCACTATGAGTCCTGAGGTACATAGCGAGACCAGGTAGCAAATACATATAAAAAAATAAAATAAAATTTCATAAAGAAACAAGAGACGGACAACAGTTGATAACCCTGTTATCATGACCTTCAAAGCAGGTATAAGACAAAAAAATTCTCTTCCAAACGAGCAGATAATAGCACAAAACTTTCTTTTCAATGAACTAAGAAACTGGCAATTTCCATACAGCAAACTGACATACATATGAACATATTTTTCAGAATAGAATAAAATTGAGAACAAAGATATTTTTCAAACAGCAAAGGAGGTAACCTGGGGAACGCCTTGGCCTGCTCCCTGCTTCCTCGGATTTTCCCATCTTTTATTTCACCCTTCAGGTGTGTGCATATGTATATGAGCTTCTCACGTAAGGGTAACCTTGTGCTATTTAATCTGGTGTGTCTGAATTATTTCAGTTTACATTACACTCTCAATTGCACCCATTTACCTTCAAATGCCTCCAGTTTATCTTCATGACTGAGTAGTACTCCACTGTGTGTGGACATGTTTTCCTTGCCCCTTTGTTTGCTGGTGGACAGATCCAGCTATTACAAATGATGCTTTTCTAATCATGAGCATGCATGTATTAAATCCAATGAGGGAAGACAGGAATCATTTACAGTAAAAACTCACCAGCCTCTATCTTCCCTGGTTATATTTGTCTTCAGCTTTTTTTGTTTTGTTTTGTTTTGTTTTCTTATAAGCTTTTACCCCTCACAGAAGACCTGAAAGATTTCCTTGTAGCAAAATCCTACTTCTCACAGATTCTTCAGGAGTTGGCTTCTAAAAAGATTCCCACCCTCTCAGGCAAAGAAACCACCAATAGAGATGGCAGAGAAGTAGGTTCCCAGAGATCTTATAAAGAAGAGCACAGAACCAGAATTGGTGGGGACAGCTTCGGAAGTTTGGAAGCTTTTGTTCAACAAATTTTCCAAATCCAAAAGCAGGCCAGGTGTGGTGGCGCATGCCTGTAATCCCAGCACTCGGGAGGCTGAGGTCAGGATCTTTGCAAATTTGAGACCAGCCAGGACTACAAGGTGAGCTCAAGGCCAGCCTGAACTGCAGGCAGAGATTTTGTCTCAAAATCAATTAATCAATCAATCAATCAATCAATCCAAGGGCAGCTCATACCAACCGTAGGCAATTACTGGCTCTTCAGACTCCTGAGAAATCAAGCATAGCAACTTCTGCTCCTCCAGGGCTTCTCTATAGAATGGACAATGCAGGTGACTGGAAGTTCTACCAGAAAAAATGTTCCGGCTCAGGCATCCTGCACCCACAGTTCCTCTGGGTAAAGCCACTTGTGCGCCGATCCCAGGCCCATGGCTTCAGCCACAAGCTGGGCACACTTGCTGACCCACCGGGCACCAAAGGGATGGACCCCAGGGACTTGTAAGGCCTTCCCACGTCATGCCAAGGTGGAGAGAGGGCTTTCTGGAGCAGCCACCATAGGGGATGGCTATAGGAGGGAAGAGGGCCTAAGGCCATGCCTCTCCCTTGGTGCCCCATGGTGGGCCTCACCTGCCAGGTCCTGGAGGTCATGCAGGAGCACCCAGTGCAACGACAGGGGTAGGAAATCTGGCCACACTGTACAGGGCATCCTCATCCCCACTGACCTCACACAGGGGGGCTTTGGGTCTCAGAAGTTAGCTGGCAAATGTGCAGAAAAACTGAAGAAAGAGCTAGCCCTCATCTGATCAGTAATCATACCTTCACTTGCCATGATGTGCCTCTATTTATTTTCTGTAAAAATCCTCAATTTCTCTACAATACAGAATGTGGAGAAAGAAAAAAAAAAAAAAAAAAAAGCAGCTCTATTCCTCTTGACCTTCACATTGGAAAGTTTCCTAGTTATCCGGAAGCGCCACAATGGGATAGCTACCAACGCTCCCACAATTCAAATGACTGCCGTAACCTTCACACAACTCACAGGGCTGATTTTTCTCACCCACACAGGAAGGACTCAAGTTGATTTCCTTCCAGCTACCCAAACATCAGTGGGAGAACCAGAAAGATCCAGTTCTAACTGGGGCCCTGCCTTGCTCAGGCCATGATCTTCCTGTGGCTGTGACCTGTCTCGTTTCATATAGGAAGGGGGGGTTGTGGGTTCTGAAAGGCACTCCATGACGATGTATCCACAGAGAAAATTCCAAAGCCACGTTCCTGAAAATAAAACGACTCCATACAAAAACATAACAACAAGCACAGCGCAGGTATAGGCCCGTGAGGTTACCTACTTTACGTATTTGTTGCATTTTACTTTTTATTCTTTTGATACAGGGTCTCGCACTGCAGATAGTGAACCTCCAGTCTCAACCTCTGCAGCCCTGGGACTATAGGCGTGGGCCACCACACACAGTTCTGGTCGCTCGCAAGGCATGCCTGGGGTTCAGGGTTGGCACAGCTGGCAGTGCCAGCGACCGAACTTAGGACCTTGAATCTGCCAAGCAGGTGCCTAGGCTGCTGAGCTATCTCCCCAGCCAGGGACACCTACTGTAATACACGCCTTTGACCAGGTCACCTGACTCAAGCTCTGTAAATAAATGCCAGTCACACAGGTCGGAGAGGCATGGATGGATGGACAGAGAGGAGGACAGCTAGGCTCAGTGTTCTAGTCTGAATGTGGTCTTCGTGTGTTCCCAGAAGGCCGTGTGCTGGACACTTGGTCCCCAGCACGATGTGCTCAGAGGTACAAGGACCTTGCACAGGTGCAGCCTTGTTGTGGGGCGAGGCAGTCCTGCAACCTGGCCCACGCCCCTCACATTTCCAGTCTCACCACTGATCCCCCCTTCTCGCACAGCTCCCATCACCACCATCAGCATGGGGCCTGCACCACAGCTGACCAGAGGTCAGCACCACGCTGAGGACCTCCTGAGGACTGCTGAGGACCTCCTGAGGACCTCCGTGGCTGTGAGCTCTGTAAACCTCTCTGTTTTGCAAAGTTCCCAGCCTCAGCTATGTTGTTCCAGGAAAAGAAACCTGGCTAAAGCACTTGCCCTGACTTAGACAGGAGCAATGCCTCGACCAAAGCATGAAGCTACACACAGCTGCGAGTCTAGCCTCAGAAGTCAAATGTGGAAACCAACGCATGCACGAGAAAACATCACCCTGGACATCACCCTGGAAACACCTTCATGAAGCACAAGGTGTTGTATGTAAAATGTTGGGTGGCATTTTTACACACACTGCAATACGGATGAGACCTGAAGAATATTATATGTAGAGAAATAAGCCACACATTCTGGGACACAAGTATGGAAGGATTTCACTTTGATGTGGTATTTGGAATAGGCAGAGACAGACAGCATGATGTTGGGCTGAGGTAGGAGGGGCAATGTGTTGACTCTGGGTGCCGAGCTCATGTGGGATGACCAGCAGGCATTATGTGAACTTCATCATATCCAAAGAGATGGGATATGTGAGCAGACCTGAGAATCTATGCCCCTACCACAGAAACAAACAGCCAAGGGTTACGATATTCCTAACAGCCAACAACCAAGGTGGAGAGGGACCCCAAGAATGAGAAGCCCCACCATCCACCAGGAGCCATGACGTGATATTACTCCTCTAGAGTGCTGCGGGGGGGGGGGGGGAGCTGCTATTCACCAAGTAGATGCTCAGCAACCTCCAAGAAATCGAAGACCATTGTATGAAATGCAGCCAGAGGGGTCAGGGAGATGGCTCAGTGGAATAAGCGCTTCCCTGGCAAGTGCAAGAAAAGAAATGCAGCCAGAGTTGGAAACATGAAGAAAATGACAGCAGCACCAGGTATGGAATTTTTTTTTTTTTCTTTCAGAATCAGGCATTGAACTCACGTCCTTGTGCTTGCCAGGGAAGCGCTTATTCTACTGTTCAGTAGAACATCTCCCCAGCCCTCAGGTATAGAATTTTAATGATATTAAAAGGAATGAGTAACAAAAGCAAGCATGCAGAGGGGAGCCCACAATCCCAGCTCCTTGGAAGGCTGAGGTAGGAGAAGCCAAATTTCAAGGTTAGCCTGAGCAATTTAGGAAGACCCTGTTGCAAACAAACAAAAACTAAAAGTAGAAAGATCTTGAAGGCTGAGAGTGCGTACCACAGGGCTCCCAGGGTTCAATCTCCTTTACCACAAAAACCACAGAGAAATACCTAACCCCCAAAAGTGATGTATGTCACCTGGGAATTTGGTTTCGCTGACTGGCCTGACCTCCCTGACCTCCCATAAGCAGGAGTGAGGATGCGGAGTATCACTGAGCAGCTCGCCTTGAAAGAAGATCAACCGTCTCCATTCTGACTGAGACTGACCCTATTTCCTCATATTGTTATGTACAGAGCTGGCTAGGACTTCTGTTTATCCTTCAGCTGGCCTTAAGCAATGTGTATTGGTCTAGCTGAGGTGCTGGTGATAGTCTTTGAAGGTGGCATGCGTGTTTCCCTGACAATCTACACCTGCTGCTCCTTAATGTAAGCCGGGTCAAGACAGGACAAACAGTCAGTGCTGGGCGCCGCCAGCTGGGATAGAGTCTCATGACTGAGGCTATGACTTCCTGGGGCTTGAAAGACTACATCAAAGCTGAAGCAGCAGACCCCAAAAAACATTAGATACTATTTCTATAGCATAAAGCAGATTACTGTCTCTGCATCCTGACTCTATTTCTCCTTTGTGCACATGGCAGAGGTAAATGTAGACCACCCCCCTAGCTCGGCTCACAGAGTCACGTACTTCCCACAATTTTCGGTCATTCCTCCTCAAGCCACTCCTCCACTGAATAAAACCGGGTGAGGTCCTGGGTAGCTCTTGGCTAGACTTAAGAGCCTCTCAACTAACTCCCCAATGACTGAAAATATAGTTTTAGTGTCTTTATTTTTGCCGCGGGTTGCATTGAAAGTGGTAGATTGGAATCAACTTGTTAAGATTCCAATAATGTTACTTTAGGATTACCAATATTGGATTCTTGGACAGAGGACCTGGAAGTGATTCCTACAGGAGCATCCCTCCTTCCAGTGCACCCCTTTTCTGGCATGCTGGGGGGGACACCCAATGATCCCTGTGGCAGCCACACAGGGAGGGTTGGGTACAGTTCAACTCTGCCCTGGCACCCACAGTCCCAGTAATGGGCACAAAGCGCGTGCCATGCACCACCCCTGCATGGATGTGTCTGTGCTAGATCACCAACACGGGTCAACAATGCTGAAGTCAGGCAGGAGCGGGCCAGCGAGATAGCTCAGCAGACTAAGTGCCTGCTTAGACAAGCACAGGGACCAGGGTTTGATCCCAGCAAAACACGTGCTACGCTGGACCTGCCGGTGGGTGTACAGAGCCTGCCACAGAAACTGGGTGAGGTGGCGCATGCCTGTAATCCCTGCACTGGGGAGGCCGAAAACAGGAGGATCACTATGAGTCTGAGCTGCATAGTGAGACCCTGCACAAAATACATAAAAAGTAAAAATAAAGTCACCCAAGGAGATAGTTTGAAGTGGCTAGAGCAGTTAAAGCAGTACAGGAGCTGGGGTGCCCAGCAGTGCACTAGCACACTCGGCCAGAGCCCTGCTGGCATTTACAATGCAGGGCTCTAGGGCCGGGGTGCAGCTTGCGGACAGCAGTCCACCCCTTCTCCACACAGCCACCCCTGCAGCTGAAAGCAAGGAGGGTCCCCAGGAGTCCGAGCTGCATAGTGAGACCCTCTGCAATAACCAAATAATTTTTTTTTAAAAAGTGTCCCCCCCAGGACACGCACATTCCATTGTAACTGTCTGGGAGTAGCCCTTGAGCTCTGAGGAAAGGACCAGACCCTGGCCTCAGTGCCCCACCCGGAGGGTGTGGCGGGTGGCTGCGCCCACTGCGCTCGCCTTCCTCGAGGTGTCAAGCAGCGAGCTGCGTGCGTTCCTCTGCTAAGAGGAAGCCCAAGCCTGAGTTCAACCGCAGCAGTAGCAGCGGCAGCAGCAGGCGGAAGCCGGAGACCTACATTCTGACATTCTCAAATCGCTCAAACACATTAAAAGAACCTAAAATGTTTCAAACACAATTATTTTATTTTTTATCAGCCCTGGGAATCAAACCACAATGTTGTGTGTGCTAGGCAAGCACTCCAATACAAACAAAGGGTATTTCCTAAAAAACAAACCACCTGGGGACTACCCCCTAGGGCCTCTCTCCTGTCTCTCTTTTGCACAGGAGCTTTCTAATAGAAGAAAAAAAAAAAAAAAAAACATTAAGGGCTGCAGTTGCCAGATGTGATAGTGCATGCCAGGAATCCCAGTAAGGAACTCTGGGAGGTTGAGACATGAAGAACACAATTTTGAGCCCAGCCCAGGCGACTCTGTGACTTAGCAAGACTTTGTCTCAAAATAAAAACTTAAAAAGGGTGTGGTGGAAAAGGGTGTAGTGGCACACGCCCTAAATCCCAGCACTCAGAGGCAGGACTGTCACAAAATTGGAGACCAACACCCACTAGGAAGTAAGCTCAAGGCCAACCTGAACTGTATAGCAAGATTGTGTCACAAAAAGACCACCCCCCCAAAAAAAAGGTTAAAAAGGGTCATAGATGTAGCTCAGAGCAAAAGCTGGGTTTGATCTACAGTACTGGAGGGGGAGGGGAGACTCCTCCACACCAAAACATCCTGAGTTCAAATGCAAAACTATCCCCAATTCTGCAAAAAAAAAAAAAAAAAAGGAAAAACGCTAGAGGCCAGGCAAGACAGCTCAGCGGTCTAAAGCATGTGCTCAGGCAAGCTCAGGGACAGGGGTTCTGCCCCAGAGGTGGGCTGAGCTGGCATAGTGGCACACACCTGTAATCACAAAGCTGGCGAGGCTGAAAATAGGAGGATCACCACTAGTCTGAGCTGCGCTGAGCAGTGAGAACCTGGAACAACCAAATAAATTTTTTTTAAAAAGTGAAACTATTGCTACCTCCGTGATATTTTGTTCAAATAAAATAAGGTCTGGATATCTTTTGAGGAATATTGACTTTGAATTTTTTTTAAAAAAGAAAGAAATGGCGATATAAATCCAAAGGGTGTCCATAAATTCAGCCAGGGAGATAGCTCAGTGGTATAAGCACCTGCCTGGCAAGTGCAAGGTCCTGAGTTTGATCCCTGGTTAAAAAAAAAAAACAAGTGCCACATAAAATCATGTACGTTATATAAACTCATAGAAATGATTCCTCTTATCTTTTTTAAAAGCTGATATAACTTTAAGACTTAAAACAGTGGAGGTCCACATAGCTACCACCTGGCTTCCACCGATGCTTGCATTTCACATCAACACAGCCATTTAGCAAACTGAAGATCTTCAGCGTGGGACAGAACCACATAAGGAAATTGAAGACCTCACTCAAATGTCACTGCTTTTTCCTGTCGCTTTTTCTCCCGGGACCCACACATGGCACTGCCACCTCCATTTTCCCTGACTGGTGCTCATTCATCCGTTGTGATGGAGGAGACGACCCTCTGCTAATGTCATGCAATGACTCTTAACTGTCAAACAGAACAGTCCCAGTCGCTAGCTCTCGAATTAGCCTCTTCCAAATCTTTTTTTATTTTTACTGTATTACTTTGGTTGAACTGTTTTGTAGGGGAGGGTCAGTTTTTGGTTTTGATGGCAAGGACCAAAACCCAGGGCTTCCAGCTTGCTAGGCAAGCATTCCACAGCTGAGCCAAATCCCCAGCCCCAAGGAGAAATCTTTTAAAAGGCCACCTTACAAAGGAAACTGAGGGAGACCAAACCCTCGGGCCTCCGTCCTGTCCCTCTCTTGGACAGGAGCTTTCTTTCCCTCAATAAATATATTCTGCTCATTAAAAAAAAAAAAAAAGGAAACTGGAGAAGCAAGTGTGACACTTTTTTTTTTTTGGCAGAACCGGGGATTTTGGCAGAACTCAGGCCCTTAGTACACTGAGCCATCTCCCCAACCCCACAAGTGTGACACTTAAATGCGAACTCTAACTCTTTAAACCCCTAGCACAAATCTAGGAGGAAATCACAGACCTCCAAGACCTGGGTCCGGGCAGCGCAAGGAAGGAAGAAAGTGTCAAGCAGATAGGAGGCCCCGGGCTGCTCTGGGTGTGTGATGGCATACGTAAGGCCTGTGGCCCACTGCAGAACACCAGGAAGAGGCAAAGGTCCAAGAGATGGCGCTGCAAAGTTGTTGTTGATCATGATACTGATGCTGTACTTAGTACAGGGTCTACAGGGTCTCACTACGTAGATTGGACTGCAGTGATTCTGTTTTCAGCCTCCCAAGCACTGGGACTACAGGCCCATGCCACTCATTTTCAGTCTCAGCACACCCTGGGGGTGGGGCTGGAATGACAGGCCAGCAGCTGCCTTCTGCCTAAGAGGCGCTCTAGTCAGCTGAGCTATCTGACCGGCCCTTGAAAAGCTATTTTTAAGTAGATGCAAGACTCTAGTAAAACTGCTAATGCACGGCCTGTGTACAAACTGCTAAATTATCATGGTCCCCAAAACATAGCTTATCTTCCCAATGACCACTTCCTCCTCCTTCCCCTCTCCAGCTCTGTGTACAACCTCCTTTAACCTTTTCTGCCCACTCTAAGGAGCCCCAATCAGCCCCTTGTGTGTCACTGAACCTGCCCTCAAACTCTGCCCCTAACATCAGTCCATAAAGTCTCAGGATTCCTGTTTCAGGTCAGAGGATCTGCCTGTCTCCCTGCCCTCAATCCTCTCCATGTATTTAGAGTTAATAAAGGGTTCCCCTCCCCCTATTTCTGCTTCTTTGCTGCATAGCCACTGCCACCACCATTGCTGCTGCCTCTAAAACCTATCAAAAGGCACAGTAGGTTTTGTTAAGTGGTGACCATTTTCTCAAATACAAATGCATAGAAACAAAGCCCTCAGATACACGGTCTGTATCCCAAGGGTCCAAGCAAGCACACCTTTCTCATGAACCTGAGCCATGGTTGTGGCCAATTTCCCAGGATCTGGGTGTTAGAACCTGTGGGTTCATTGAACACCATGTTGTACCAGAGTCTGGGCGCTTCTAAGTTAATCAGTGACCAACTGGGGCATAGTAGGTTCAGGGGAGTAAGTACACAGTGCCTGTAGTGGGTTCAACTATCCTCCTGGCAAAGATAAGCCAACTCTTGACCCCTGGCCCCTGGGAACAGGACCTGATTTGCAAATAATCTTTGCAGATGGACTCCAAGGTCGAGGTGAGGTTGAGTGCTAGAGCCAATGACCAGTGAATGATTTCAGAGGAGAAAGAACAAGTTGAGAAGGCCACATAAGGACAAAGGCTGCAAGCCAGGGGACACCTATAGCCACCAGGAAGAGGCACAAAGGAACCTCTGTCTCCAGCACTGCAGAAGAACACACTTCTGGTGTTTCGCGTGCACACAAACAAGACTAACTCAGCTTGGTAATCATTTGTCCAAAGCTCAGCCACAACACACAGGGAAGCTCCAACAGTAACAGGACGCGGTCTACCCCTCACCACTACTCTGTCCTGCCAGCCAGCTCCCTGCAAAGCCCCTGTGTCCTGGGTTAGTCACACCACATGTAAGTGTCACATGCCCCAGTGCAGAACCTGAAAGGTGCTACAGAAACCTCCGCCATCCAAAGGAACAACACTGTGACAGTAGTGGCAGGTTCGGCAGCCATTCCTTACCCTAAGGCACACGGAAAACTCAGATACATACTTCCCTCCTCTTGGAATTTCCTGCATTCGATTTCACTTACGTAGAGGGGAGAGCAGGCAAACCGTATACAAGAAGCATTTTGCTGCTGAAGACCTCGTTGATGGAACACCGGCCAAGACCAAGGATATAGCTGTACAATGGAAGATCACGCCTAAAGCTGTTATGAAAGTGCTTTCTAAACATTAACTTGCAGTTGTGAAGCAATAATCAAGTCCTGGCCCGGAACTGCTGCAGTGCTGGGACTTTGCAAGGGGAGAAGGCTGTATACAGCTCCGCCCCAACCCTGCCGGCCCCCCTCTTGCAAACAGGTCAAGGTTTCCAGGTCAGTTGCCTTAGCAAAGGCTGGGCCTGATTCTCATAGAATCAGGGGAACATTCCACACCAGCCTCATCTACGTGATCTGGAGCAACACTGGCAGAATCTAAGCTAGAAACATGATGTAGCTGAACTTAGGCTGGCACCACCAGCTGAAGGACGCATCACCACTTGTGCCTCCTGCAGCCGGCTTCCCTTAATCTGGTCCTCCCTGCTCCAAGCTCCTTTCAGAGTGTGGACACCTACACATCTGGCCAGGGCACCTCCTACATCCTCTCCAAAGGGGTATGTGGAAGAGAATCCTTCCCGTAACACTAGGTGAGTGGAAACCACCCCGTGGCAGAGTCAAATGCGACAGCACTTGTGGCATTCGTGCCATCGCTGTGTTCTGCACTCCAGGATGTCCAGAAGCATCTCAGAATGTCCACGGGTGTCTCGGGATGTCCTGTGGCATCCGAGGATGTCCAGTGGTACCTCAGGATGTCCAGGGGTATCTCAGGATGGCCCGCAACATCTCAGCATGTCTATAGCAGCATTCCAGGATGTCTGTCAGGATCTGGAGATGTCCAACAGCATCTCAGGATATCTCGTGGCCTCTTAGGGCTTCAGCCACTAGATGCCAGTTACAGTGGGCTAAAGTATCTTTAGATATCTGTACACTCCCTCCGTCACGAGATCGGCAGTCCCAGAGTCCTGGAAAACTCCTTCACAGAATGCCTAAGTTTATTTATTTATTTATTTATTTTGCGGTACCAGGAAAGCCTAAGTTCATTTGTTTGTTTGTTTATTTATTTATTTTGCGGTACCAGAGCTTGAACTCAGAACTCTATGCTTGCCAGGCAAGCACTTATTCTACTGAGCTATCTCCCCAGCCCCAAAAGGTTTTTTTTTTTTTTGCAGAACCAGGGATTGAACTCAAGTCCTTGGGTTTGCCAGGCAAGCACTTATTCTACTGAGCCATCTCCCAGGCTCCAGCCTAAGTGTAGACCAGTCTGGGACAAAGTATGAACTTGGCTTCCTTTTTATCCAAGAAATGTAAAGCAAATTATCCACAAGCGACCAAAGGAAAAGTGTGCAGATCAGTAAGTGTGTGAGTTTAATCAGACTCGCACCAGTGGGCTTTGGGGAAGGGAAAATAAGGTATTAGTAAAATTACAGCCCTGGCTCACATGCGACAGGAGGAGTCTTTTTCAAAAAACCGTGTCACAGTTGTGCAATCTCTAGAACTACAAAAAAGTGATGTGGCAATCACTTCTTTTTTTCATTGTCCTTATTTCTCCGATAGCAACAATCACTAATAATGGTGCGGGGCTTTAAAGAGAGATAGGGCTTAGAGCCAAGCTCAAATGTGAACCCCGCTGAAACATTCCTGGGTCACCTGTGTTGTCAATTGGTCTGCTCCTCGACTTTCTCCCTGTCAGAGGGCTTGAAGAACATGCCAAATACAGCAGCCAAACAAACAGATAGGCTTTGCCACCGGAAGAGCGCAGGAGAGAGCAGGCTGCAGAGCAGCAGGCACTGGAACTGTTCACCCCACCTGTCTCAGGGAGGTGTAGGATGGGGAGGGGAAGGGACCTCTCTCCCTACCTGGGGAAAATAAACACTCTTTTCTTCAGAGTAGACACACAGGGATGGATACACATACACACACACACACACACACACACACACACTGCCCACCCAGGAATTCCCAACTGCACTTATTCTGTGCAGTGTCAAGGAAATCAGTGACCATTATCTTAGCAGGCTTTCGATTCCCTTCCCTGCACACGGACTGGCTCTGGAAAGGCACTCTAAGGACTGTGGTGCACATCTCCAACTCTGTCAAAGAGACACTGATATGAGGAATATGGTCACTCCCTATTTATTGTTTGTGTCTAGTAGTTCTCTCAAAGCCTCATGCAGTCGTGGGGCAGCTTCTGGAGTCTGTGATTGATTACTGTGGTGGGGATGCTACCCCTGCCCTGGGGCAGGTAATTTACATTACAACGTGGGGAGAGGAAAGAGGCCGGATGCTGCCTGAGCTGCTGCCACACGCTCTTTGCTCTGCTCTTTGCCACTGCCTGGAAAGGTAGCTCTCCAGCCCTGTGCTCCGCCTTGGAACCAGTTCAGTATGGACGGAAATGGCCAGTAACTGTGTGCTAGCTACATAAGCCTTTCCTCCCTTTATCTTGAGTGTCGGGTATTTGTCCCAGCAATGAGAGAAACCCTAAAAGTGGTGAGATAAGAGTCCTGCACACCTTGTCTTTCCTCCGCACAGAAGCACAGAATCTGACACAGGCCTCGGATAGGGTTCCCTAGGTGGCTGCAGAGAACCCACGAGCCGAGCCATATATTTCAGCTCAGTTGCAGCTCCTTGCATCAACTTGTTGTCTAGCTGAACTGTTACAATTTGCTTCAGTTCCCTGCTGAAAACCAATTTACTGGATACACCTCGTTCCCCCTCTTTGTGCTTTTATTTTCCTCTTTGGTACACAAATTAATCCACACATTCAAAAATACTCAGGGCAACAAAACAAAACAATAAGCCCCCAGCATCCAACAGCAGCACCCTAATGCCTACTAGGGTTGCCCGCTTCAAGGAATTTTACAGGAAATAGAGCCGAATCCCCTGGAGGCTTCAGGTCTGCCAGAGAGCTTATTTGTGTGAATGATTTCAATTTAACTCTTGAGTAACTGTTTTATTACCTTGCTGACACATTTCATGGTTCCTGGCAAAACAGGTTGAAAATAGTTTTCACTGAACAGAGGCACTGCATTTTCTTTTACGATTATTATTATCAATACCATCCATTTGGCAAGCTGTCTCGGCTTCCTTCGGGGGATGAGAAATGCCACGATAATGCTCAGGACCTTTAAAAGAAACAAATGATTCAATTCCATTATGCCAGGAGCCTTTCCGCCTGCCAAAGCCGCCCCTGCATCCTGCCACAGGCGACCCATTTGTGCTCGGGCACAGGGAGACGCTTGTTTTTTTGAGGCTTCTTGTTCCACTTCATGGCATAAACAGAGCCCTATTTCAGCTTACCATCTCTGTCCCCATTGCCTGCTCTG